>SNQJ01S0121710.1:31262-48574 GCA_010110895.2 Picea sitchensis | reverse complement strand
AATGTTGAATCTTCTTGCATACAGATATACAACATCTTCGGCATGGGGGAAGGTCAAAGAGCCCCTTCAGAACTCTTTTCCAGACTTACATGATCACCCTGCAGAACCAAATACAAAAGAAGATAAGCACAGAATAAAAGAAGTACAGGACATTCCCGTACCAAGTTTTCAAGAAGCTTCAGTCTAAAAGGATGAATTTCGATAATTTACAAGTAGTCAGACATGCTATGAGAATCGATTATACAAAGGTAAAAGCAAAGGTAACATGGTATTTATTTTCCTATGCTCATAAAACTACAATAAGTATGAAAATATATACTAGATCTTATGACCTTAGTATTAAACCCATGCGCTTATCCCTCATACCCATATGCCTAAACTCAATCAATCCTCTCATAGCTCTTGAACATGGTTAAGGAAAAAAATCATATCAAAATATGAAGCATGCATAGCAATGATAAGCCACGAATATATTTCGTCCTTAAGCAATTCACGAACCTATCTTATATCATGAACCATGACCTAACATCAAATTCACCACCCGAACATCCAATCACCTATCCCAAAATGATTCCTTGAACACCCAATGTCTTGTCCTCATCATTACAGTAACGGGTAGAAATGAAATGTCTTATCTAGTGGTGAAGCCATCCAGATAATCCTCATCTGCCCATAATTTTTCCTTACGACATCCTTACTTAAACTTACCATTTGCATTACCAACAACATCACCATATTCCCCCTTGTCATGAGATTTCTCCAATCCCGAGCCTACTCCTTTCCGGTACCAAACCCTTCATTAATTAACTAAACCCTTGTGCTATAGCCCGATCATTTTCTCACAACTTATAACGATGGTCGTTAGTAGACACGAACCAGTCTTCCAAATTTATAGGGAAACCGAGGAGTTCCAATTATGTCAAGAAAAATATGTTAGATCGGGATGGATACCATTTCTGGAAAAATCGATAGGCTAGCACGAGAAGATATCTCACGAGTTTATATAGGGTTATGATGGAGAGATTTCACATATAGGCAATCTACAACTGACAATCAATGAAGAAACCTTAAGGGAGGTTACGAGACTACCTAGAAGAGGAGCCAAATACTTCAAAGGTGTAGGAATAAACAAAGAAATGTGCCAACAATTCTTGAAAGAAGACCATCAACACCCTGACTATAAGAAGGGGATCCCTAGGAACTACATCAAGGAAGAATATCATCCAATGATTACCGGTCTTCAAATATTTGTCACCTGTGAAGGCAGGTATGTTGTGACCTTCATATATCATCTTAGGCTTCTATTACATTTTGAAGGAGGCCCTGAAATCGATTTCCCATATTTTCTATGGATGAGTTTGAACAAAATGGTAAGAGGTGTTAAATCCATCTCCAAAACAGAGAAGACTAGCATTTACCATCAAAGTCTCATTAAAATGTTATTTTTACATGAGCTTAGGAAACATAGGATTAGTTGGAAAACCCTTATCACACAACACCTTCCCACAGAAAACAAACCTTTGGAGGAAACCCAACATGCTCCAAAGAAAAGTAAGGAACCCCAAGAGAAAAAGATCAAGAAGGATAAGACAACTCCACCATCATCTAGGGCAGTGAGCCAACATGAAAAAGCAGGGTCCTCTTCCACAGTCAACAAGACTTTTAAAAGATCCGAATCAAAAGGTAAAAACAAATTAGTAGAGGAGACTTTAGTGGTGGTAGTTGATAAAAAGGGCCATCAAAAAATGATGAAGAAAGGGAAGCATAGCTCATAAAATAAAAGTAAACAGTCTGTGGCACAACCCCCTGTAACCATTTCACAATTAGAAAAGAAGAAAAGGAAGCCTGTGAACACCCATGATCCAGTACCTCCTTGTAAAAGAACCATGAGGAGCATGGAAAAGAAGGGAAAAACAATAGTCAGTTCTCACAGGAATATCCAATCTATCTTACCTCCCCTTCTGAGAATTTATCAATCCAAGATGACATCCCTAGTTTTACTGAGGAGCAAGCCACTAATACTTTATGTGGGATGAGGGAGGAAGTCGAGGAAAGGGAGTGCATCTAGCTAGTAATGATGGATTCAAGAAAGACCTTGACAAAAGAACAAATGAAGAAAAAGATTGGGGAACTGCAAAAACAATATCAGGAACTCCAACAAGAAGTAAAAGAATACCAACTCTTGGATAGTCACATCAAAAAGGAAAATGAGCAGTTGAAAGCAACCATCCAACAACTTCAAGACGACCATGAGGAGACTTATAACAAGCTCAAAAAGGTATTACGACTCCTACAATATGTTAGGGTCATCAAAATGGAGCTGAAAGAAGAGGCTTCAGCCATCAACATCATTGATCCACCAAAGTAAAGAACACAGACTCAAGTTTTGAAAAATTTTGGGTTTGTTTTCAGTTGCATGAGGACATGCAATGATTTTGGCATGGGGGAATGTTGAGACCCGAAATTAACATCCCCATTACCCTATTACACTCCTTATCTATACTGTTTTGGCCTACCTAAGCTTGGGTGATTGACAAGAATGCTAGCATTAGCCAATGATAAGTTCATAAGGTAAAGTATGGCTAATTCATGCATTTTGTGGTTTATTGAGTTAGGGAATTAAATATTTCATGTACTAATGCTTCAATTTGTCATATATATAAATCTTTGACCTCTAGGTATCTATCATTCCTGTACCAGCTTAACTATCCGGTACCTGCACACCAAGACTGTTGCTGCCCGAATCCGGTACCAAATGCATCCGGTACTAAAATATCATCTATTGTGATCCGGTACCAATGGCCATGCACTGTCATGATCTGGTACCAACGACCACGCACTGTCATGATCCAGTACCACCTTTTTTGCATTGTCATGATCCAGTACCATCTACCTATTACAATCCAATACTAATATGGAAGAGCCTAATGCACTAAGTTAAGTTCGAGATCTCACCCAAGCCAATTGGTGGATGTCTATTTGCTTTAGTAAGGCTATGATAAGAATAGTTTGTTGATTGCCTCATCCTCATGCACTTCGTTTCATGAGGATGAAGCTAAAGATGTAACCGAATGATTGAACTTAACAACTGATTGATTTGCAAATAACTTCACCTCCTTGTGTTTCATGATTAAGACTATTAAATAGCTATGGAAAGGATGGTGGAAGTGTAGGAGAGTTAGCATATTACCAATATGTAAAGCAACATATGATAACACATAACATATTCTGAGTGAAGATCAATGGAATTTCATTTTATCTCCATATTCTGATTATCTATGGTCAAGTATGAATTGAGTTGTTAGTGAAAGTTTGATTTTATGTTTTGAAATGTGAGTGAGAGTAATGTGTGTGTTGAAGACAAGCTTCCTGTAGACTTAAGTAGATAACCTGTTGAAGCGGTAAGGGCCCAGCACCCAACAAAGGTCAGCCTCTTCATAGATTAGCATTAGAATTTGTTTTCAGTAGGGTAAAGGTTAAATTAGCTAAAGCTTTAACTCTGTTAGATGATAGCAGTACAACTTAGACTAGGATTTCCATTATATAATTGCTTAGAGATCTTTACTTGTTCTATTTTTACATATTCTCTGTTCTCATGAATTTGGTTTCCTTGAGTGATCATAGATGTTGGCAGCAATAGTCAAAACCATTTGGATAAGAACTAGTGAAGTTCATTGTGAACCACAGTAGAATCAACATATTGACTATTGAACTATCGATGCTATGCTTTGATGATTGATGTGTGATTTCCTTTCAGAAGTGTGGATTGCATAGTTAGTTTTTTGGGTCAGATAGCAGAGTTGATCTGTCAAACCAACTCCATCTCATGCTTGCATGTGCCATAATGGAGTAGAAAGCCTCTCTGTGAAAGAAAACCAAAGTGCATTGCAATTTGCTATTTTGATTTGTTTCCAGCATGCATAATCTAGTTTAATTCTATACTCGTGACATTAGAAATTACATTTCTTACTGGTGTCTTGTAACTCTGTTGATTACAAATCCTAGATTGATAATTAATGAGTGCATTATACTAAACATGTAAGTAGCACAACAATCCCCTTCATAAATATCTTGAATTTTGTCCCAAATATCTTTAATCGAGTTGTAATGCATAACTTTGACATATGTCGAATCAAAAATAACATTTAAAAGTTCATTTGTGGATTTTGAATAAATAAGATTGAGTTTCCTTACATTGTCATTTGTTGGTGGAACTATTGGTTCTTTGTATCCATCTACAATTGATTTTCAAACCTCAAATCCATGCGCCTGTACATATGTTTTCATCCTTCTGCTCCAGAATACATAGTTCTGTCCATCAAACTATGGTATTCCATTTTTATACATATCATTTCTCTCCATGATCTACCTTTTGGTGGTTAAACTGATTTCTGAAGGAACCTTCTCTGATATCAATTATTCGATTAGTAAGAGGGGGGGTGAATCAGTAATAGATAAATTATTAATCCTTTTAACCACAATATATAAATGTTATTTATATTTATGATCAATATAACATTATCATCAAATAAGTTCAGAGTAAATAAACCATAAAAAATGAACAATCACACACATGCACTGTACACCAACATTTTTATGCGGAAACCCAATGCAAGATAAAACCAGATAATGTTTTTTATTATATGTATTTATGAATTACATTTGTTGGAAGAACCAACTTCCTTTGTTCTCTAGCTACAACTAGAAGGAGGTTCCAACCCCCTATATTTCTAGGCTACAACCTCAGGGAAGCTACAACTCCCCAATTCTCTAGCTACAACTAGAAGGAGGCTACAGCCCCCTATATTCTATGGCTACAACTGAAAGGTGGCTACAACCACCTATCCTTGCCCCATCCAGATGCACTGAAATACAAGTGAAATGATGAAACCACTACCACATTATCACTATGAGATATACCACTTTAAACCTGTACCAATCTGCACCAATAACCTGTAACCAACCTGTACCAAAGACCTGTCATCAACCTTTATCTGTAACCTTCCTGTACCAACAAAAACCCAACAATTACATGAATTGTATGTTTTTCAACTCGTGTATGTACGTGACCTATCTGTACTGAAACATGCTTATGTATGCAACATGTCTATACTGCAACCTACATACGCCTTCTTAAAATTAGGGTTTTCTCTTTCTTGAAAATAATCTGACCCTTTTTGCCTCTGTCACATCAACCTACAACCTATCATTGTGTCCAGACTGTAAATGTTCCCTATACATACATCCTCATACATATCCCTTAACCAAGTGAATCTATGTCTCTCTAGTCATGTGCCATACAAGTATGTATAATCATGAACAAGTATAATAAACCTTACATGGACTAGATATCAAATCATTACTGATATAAAACCTCTCAATACATCAACCACTTCACAACCACTTCATGAATACAAGCTCTCAACCATGAACCACAAAAATCCTTAACCATATGCCAAGAAATACAAGATGTGCCTCAACACTAACAATATGTATCAATGATAAATATTGATTATACCAACACTATATTTATGTAGATCTGACTTATACAATAAGTCCCATGCAACCAATAATATCTCTAGGGAAAATTCTCAAAACCCCATAACCATTTCTCATGTAGACAAAAAATCCAACTGCTCATAGAAATAAGACATACCTTTTGAACCAGTAGATGGATCTGATGTACCTAACCATTGTAGACCTTCCTAGGAGATTTCTTTCAGACTCTAGAGACCTAACATCTTCATCTCATAATGTTTTTATGGATTTACCCTCATGTACGTGCCTTGATATACTACCAGAATACGTATGTACGCGCCCTTCTCCACTACAACCCCCATACACCCAAAAAAATATAGTTTTTTCAGTATTTTTTGTAATTCCAAAACTTTCATCGTCAATCCTTTATGCTACCTCATACTTGCGCAACTTTAGATGTATCAATGAGTACATGCAATAAAACTTACACAATAATAGATGTTCAATGTGCTCAATAGGTGCTAATAGGAGAGGATTTCTCTAATGTTTATACTTCCATGTAGCTTCCTCAAGGGGTTACCTTCTAACCAACTTAACCCAATTTCCTTATTTTAGGGATAACCCAGTTCTAACCACTTATCCACTTCTAACCCACTTTTCTACAAATAGTAAATTGTCCACTTCTAGTTGCAACTAATTTTTTTTTAATTATTTTCTTATTGCAACAACTTAACCCATGATTAACTCCTAGTTTCACTCACTTGACTAGTCAGCTTCTTCTAGGAGCTTCTAGAATAATTTTGACTTCTTTGACCTTCTAGATAACTCATGAGGGTTCTCTAACTTCACAAGGACATAACTCTCTAACCGTGAAGATTTATGTGGTGTTCCACATATCATGAGAAATGGAATGAGATGTAATATCCATCTAGAATAGTTTTACCTACAAAAATACTAACCTTCATACCATTATACATAAAACAAGATTATATCCCTTAACCATACTATTGGGCTACCAAAATTTGTTACCAGAATTGCTTCAAGGGTTGACATCAATGACAACCAAAATTTTTAATCAACAATATCCCCCTTTGGAATTGATGACAACACTCTGATGAAACACTAAATTCATATCACTGATGCTCCCTCTATGACAATCAATCCCTCTGGAAACATGCCTCTGTGCTTTCTCTCCAAGCATTTGAATCTTTCTCCTGCATCTAATGAATCTGATCATGCCTCTGTGCTCTCTCAAAGTATCTGATCCAAAATGGATCTAGGAAGGCCTAAAAAAGAAAGTTCTTTGAATCATATGAAACCAACTCCATTGCGTCTAGCTTGCCATGTCGATTTTGGCCATATAATTTTTTCCACAAATGGACATCGTATGCGAAAGATATCGCATTCTGATCGATTTCGTAAACATGCAAAAAATTCAACTGGTAAAGGTCAACATACCGTACTAATGACCTCAGCATTATGATAGGCGATGTCAGCATGAAATCATGATGATGTCAGTAGGGACACATGGAAGCACTAGGAGGTGACACGTGTCAGTCAATTTTTGTGTTTTTGAGCTAAATTGGACCAGTACGAAAATGACACATGGCAATGTATGGATGTGACACATGGAAGTATGTACGTGACATGGCCCAATGAAAGGCTAACATGTGGCAATACAAACAACATGTGGTTGTAAGGATGCTAACATGGAAGGGTGACTGGGTAGTAGGGATGTTGATGCGACAACTAATTGGTCAAGTGACTTGGAAGTAAGGACACTAACATGGCCTGACACGTGGTTGTATGATATTGATGTGGCAGTTGACTATGCATGTTGGATGGGTTGCTAACTCTGTGATGACTGTACTTTATGGGCCAATCACAGGGTGACATGTGGCCCAATCAAAGGGTGTTGCACGACACCCCATATTTTGTCAATGTTGTCTAGGCCAAAATGTTTGTTGATACTCTGATGGATTCAAACCTTTAACCTCCAGGAGGAGACACGTCTTCGTGAAAGGGGCGTATCATGGAACTACATGTGTGACTTGTTAAACTACTTGGCGCAGTCTTTTAGGATAAGCCCCAGTAGGAGGGGGGCACTGCATAGCACATGGCACTCACCACGTGAACAAGGCCCTAACCAAGAGCTAGAACAATGGAGTGTGGGGTTATGTGGAGAGTTCAGGCCAGGACACATGGCCCATACGACCAATATGTTTGGGGCTTGATCGAAGGACTAGGGCCAACGCCTAGCCCTTGGAAATATGGAAGTACCCATATGACCAGGGGCCCGCGAGAAAGGGGTTGCACCCAAAATGTGCTGAAATTTTGTTTTTAAACTTTATATTATTATTTTTAATGATTTTTATGCTGATTTTGGGAGATTTTGCCCATTTTGGGGGGATCTAGAGCCCGATTTGAGGCCAGATCTTCAAAGGAAGTTGGGATAGGATCACCAACTAAAATTCTATATAAATAATAGGTTTTTGATAGACCAGGAAGTTCATAATTTCATAATGATTATGAGTTTGTGAAGCTTGAAGCCATTTTTATGCAGGGAAGCCATTGAGGAAGCGAACTTTGGAGGCCAATTCCAGGAGCTATGCTCAACCTTTTTCAGTTCTGTCAATTGTTTTGGATTCTTGAGGTCGAGAAGAACACAACCATATTAGTTTTTAATCCTTTCTATACATTTCTGATGTATGTTTGAAGAATTGAAGAGAAATAAGAAAGCCTCACCCGCTGATACAAAGGCCCAGAGACATAGGCAATCTTGTCACCACATGTTTGGGGGCTCTGATCGGCGATTCAATAACGCTTCTAGCCCTTTGGAAATATGGAAGTACCTAAGGACCAGGGGCCCAAGAAAGGTCAACCCAAACAAATAAATTTTGTTTCAAACTTTATGTCATTATTTTTTAATGATTTTATGTCGATTTTGGGAGATTTTGCCCATCTTGGGGATCTAGAGCCCGATTTGGGGTCAGATCTTCAAAAGGAAGTTTGGATAGGATCACCAACCAAAATTCTATATAAACTAGGTCTTTGATAGACCAGGAAGTTCATAATTTCATAATGATTATGAGTTTGTGAAGCTTGAATCCAATTTTATGCAGGGAAGCCATCGGTGGTGCCGAACTTTGGAGTACACCTGAGCTATGTCAACCTTTTCGCCTGGCTAATTGTTTTGGATCTCGAAAAACGTCCATGTTTCTAGTCCCCAGTCCAAATGTTTGCCCCATCCGCCCAGACATAGGCAACTTGTCAACTCGCTTTTTTTTTTTACAAGAACGGTTATGTTGTATTAAATGGCATTCTGGCAAGCCAGAATAAAAAAAGTTACAAATCTGAAGAAAATTGGTGACCTCTAACAATGCTGCCAACCCTCCTGTGAATGTCTTGGGAGACCAATCCCATCCGCTCCTTGAGCTAATTCGAGAAATGACAAAATTGTATACATGAGTAAATTCTCACAAACCGTGAGCATAGTAGAAGACAAAAGCAAAGCATTAAACTAAGGGAGATGAAACTTTCCCCTTAAAGTAGGGATCCAAATTTTTCTGAGAACCTAAAGAAATGTTGAGGTCACCTTTCTTCCATGCTTTGTCGGGTCCCTTGCCCCTGCAAGGGGTGGGAGACTTTGAATCAGATTGTCTCTAAAAAGTTTCCACAAGTAGGTCGCGAGGGGATCAAACAACTGCACTGCTAGGCGTAGGGTTCCTGAGCCCAACCTGGACTTCTCTCAGATCCGGGGTGGGATCCGAAGGCTTTGCCTCATGGAGGATCTTCCTAACCGTTGTTGCTTTTGGATCTAGAGGCTTCATCTCTTCTTCAACAAGATCAAAGCTGCTTTTATTTTCTAGAGTTTCCTCAGCTGAGTGAGTGGCCTGCGGAGCTTGGGGTAGTGTATCCTTTTACCTTGGCTACCTTCATCAGTTAGATAATCACGATCATCTTCTTTGACTGGTCCCATCTCCTTAGAGGCTTTGGGGCAACTTTTTATGAAATGACCGTAAGCATGGCACCAAAGGCACTTAAAAGGAATATGCTCAGAGTCCAAAATTTTGGATATGGTACCCATATTCTGTGGAGAGCTTTTAATGGATTCTGGAAGACCTTTCTCAAGGTTAACCTCAACACAAATACGAACACAGGTAAACTAATCCCCTTTCACCTCCACACTGTCCAGGAAACTCCCAAGCTTATTTCCAATGTCTTCCAAAGATCTATTTCCCTGTGATGGAAGATGTGGTGCCTTAACCCAAAATAGGGGTCAGAAGTGATCTGCTCTGGGATCAGCTTCAAGAGAGTCCAAGGGGCTAAGAACAACCCCTTCGACCCCATGAAACAGGGACCAGATCTGAAAACTAGATCACTATCTCCTCTGGGTCTCCTAGGAAACTAAAACAAAATAACCCCATTTCTATCAAGCACTGGTGAAACTTCTTCTCCTGCATCGGGTTTTCCCTCCATCCTCCATCCATGCCTCCACCATTTTGGGGTTGGGCCATAACCCCAAACTTTCCAATAAGTGGCTCTTTTTCTCATAGAAAGAGGGCAGTTGCAGGTCCCTCTGGAGATAGCTCCAGAGAAGGGATCTCCTCCATCTTCTTAACAAACTTAGATGAGAGAGAAGGCTTGGATTTAGGTCCTGCTGAGTGGACTAATTCTTTGAATGCTTCCAAAGGGTCTTCTTCCTTATCGTCAGTTGGGTCTGGGGCCATCGTGGTAGGGCAGCGACCACCAGCAAGCAAGAAGACGCAGAGGCCTAAGACCACTGCTCCAAAATGTGTGCACAACACCAATCTGTGTCTCTAAATGTCGGGGAGCCCTGATCAGCTACTGTAGGCGAAGATCCACGCCCTGCAATAAAAAACAAACTGCTCCAAAATGCGTGCACGGAGGAGGGACGCTCTGAAAACACCAATCCGCATTTCTGAATGTCGGGGAGCCCTGATCGGCTGCTGTAGGTGAAGATCCGCGCCCTGCAATAAACAAAACCCAGAGCAGAGGTGGCTAGGGTTTAGGACCTAGCCGCTTTGCATTCTGTCTCGCTTTGTCTTCTCTTCATTTGCCAAAAAGACTTTTTGTCGAACTCTGTTAACAACCTTTTTATTATGATTTAATGTTATTTTTTCTTATATTGTGATCTGAATTTATTTATTATGGATGCTATAATATCTCATTAAGTTCTTCTTCTTTCTTGAATTCCTAATTGGTAATTAATCACATCCTTAAAACTTAACCAAGTATTTAAAGATTATTTTCGGATCTGTATCTAACTCTCTATCCTACTTTTGGTGAATCTCTCCCCCTTTGACATCAATGGGAAAGGAAACTTCCCTTCTGAGGCTTCTCCCCCTAATTGAATTGTCCTTGGGGTTTCTCCCCTTGATTGAACTCTTCCCAAACTTGCTCCCCTAGGCTCCCCCAGCCTGAACTGTCCTCTTGATGGTACTTCCTCATGTAAATCTAAGACATATACGATAAGCATTCAAAATAATTAATTTTGGAGTATAAATTACTCTGAATATCTAGCGAAGATACTCAAAAGTGTCTCTTGGAAGTGGTTTTGTGAATATATCGGAAACATGTTCTTTTGTTCCTAGATATTCAGCTTTGATGTTTTTCTTTGCAACTTGTTCCTGTAGAAAGCGATACTGGATTGGAATGTGCTTCATATTGGAGTGCATCAATGCATTCTTGGACATACTAATAGCGCTTTTATTATCACAATATATAGGAATGGGATCATCATACTCAACCTGTATATCTATCAAAATTTGTTTCATCCATAGAACCCATGTACAACATGATGTTGCAAAAATATACTATGTTTGGGCTATAGAAAATGATATTGACGATTGTTTATTTCTTAGCCAAGATACCAAACACTCACCCAAGTAGAATTTTTCTCCGCTGGTTCTTCTTCGGTCATCAATGAAACCTTCCCAATCTGCATATGTGTATGAAATAAGTGATAGATACTTACCTTTTGGATACCATAATCGAAAATCTTATGTGCCCTTGAGATATATGAAAATCCTCTTCACTGCTAGAACATGTGATTCCTTTGGTGCTACTTGAAATCATGCCACCTATCCAACTGCCTACATTACATATAGTCTGGATGTTGTCACATAAAGTAAGATTCCAATCATTGACCTATACTACCTTTGTTCTGTAGACTTTGAATCATCATCTTTGCTCAACTTGCAACTTGTTTTCATAGGAGTATTAACTGCTTTGCAATCTTCCATTCTAAACCTCTTTAGTATATCTCTGATATAATTAGTTTGGGAAATAAAATTTCCTTGGTTTCTTTGACATATCTTAAGAACTATAAAGAAGGATAGTTCTCCAAGTAATGAAATTTGAAATTCATTCTGAATATCCTTTGCAAATTTTTGTCTTAACCTATCATCATCACTTCCAAAAATAATATCATCCACATAAACTTGAATTAATAAAATACTATCTTGAGTTACCTTGATGTAAAGGTTGTTGTCTTCATTTCCTTTTCTAAACCTTTCTTGTTGTAGATATCTATCCAGTCTAGAGTACCATGCTATGGGAGCATGTTTTAAACCATACAAAGCCTTCTTCAAAATGAACACATAATATTTTTTCGTTGATAGATGAGATCCTTTTGGTTTCTCAATGTAGACTTCTTCAAATTCCCCATTCAGAAAGGTTTATTTCATGTCCATATAACACACTTTAATATTCTTGGATAATGCATAAGCTAAGATGAATATGATTTCTTCCATTATGGAAAATGGGGAAAATGTCTCTTCAAAGTTGATACCTTCAACCTATGTGTATCCTTAACATACCAATCTAGCTTTGTTCCTGGTAACTTGTCCATATTCAATCAATTTATTTCTGAAGAGCCACTTTGTGCCAATCACATTTTTGTATATTGGTCTTGGAACCTATTAGCACAAGATTGTTTTATGCCTCAGCATTGCATAAGTGGTTCTACCTACAGGCGCTACCTAATATTTCACAGAGAACAGAATTTGCATTTCATCATTCATTTTGGCAAATGAATACAATTGTTATGGGATTTTTATTTGTTTTGGGGAAAATTGAAATTGTATTGAGTTATTACCAATATACAATTTCAAGCATCAAATCACCCATGTATTTATGCTACTGAATTTAATGAAGAAACGCAGTTGGGTGCTACCTACAAGCGCTGCGTAATATTCTGGCAAAGGATAAATTGTGTAGAGTTATTTTGCCAGTTTTGAGTCACTAATTTAAAACTTGGTTTATTAGTAGCCGAGGATGTATTTTTGAAAACTACAGGAGGTTTTTGTTCATAACATTCCAGATAACAAAAACCTCTCTCAGTTTTTCAAAATTTGTTTTTTTTTTAGAGATATTGGATATAGAAGTAGGCGCTGTGTACTCTGCACAGTGGCGTTGCGTACTAATTTCCTATAGCGGTCACGGTTTTGATATTCTCCTTGTTGGGAGGTTGACACATGTCAAGGAGAGTTTGAATGGATTATCAAGGATGAGTTAGATATTAAGGGACACCTGTACCTAAGATTTATCTCCATCAAAGGTGTCATGCATGAGGTGGAAACAATTTATTAATGACTTCCAACAAATTCCTGAAAATTAGCAGTTTGTTGGATTTTTGTCTCTTTGATTGTTGCCACCTATATCCAAGGCTTAGAATACAATGGAGGATATGGGATTATACCTCCTTAGGTTATTTGGATGCTATTTTCTATTTAAATAGGGATATATCTCTTGGAGAGAGAGGGATGAGCCAAGAGAGGCTAGAGAGAGTAGGAATAGGCAGTTTTATGTGTGTGTTCATTTGTAAGCCTATGGGCATTTTAGGATTGTAAGAATTACTACTATTGGAGACTCATGAGAGATGTGATTTCAGATTGTAACTCTTATTTTATATTTCTTCTTATTTGAATATATTGCATATTTGAGGAGAAAAGGTTGTCAATGATTTATGCATCCCTAAGCAGCAGAGGATCTTTTGTATTTTGCCCATCAGTCATTGTTTATATTCAAGTATTTATTGATTCATTGAATTGAGAGGATCTCAATTTACTGAACATTCTATCTTATGTTTTCCTTCTTCATTTCTTCCACCTATAAACATATAATCTTGTTTTCTTTTAAGCAACTTTTGTGCCTTAGATGAGTGGGATGTTTGTGACTCCATTGCCCATTGGTGTAGCCTACTGATCTGCAGTTTTCTTCCCTCTCTCTTTCTTTATCCATCTTGCTAATCCACCTATTCAAAACCAAAGTTATATTTTACATTCTGATGGTTGTTGAGCTTACACTTTAGTAGTCAAAGTGTGACTTTCAGTGCTAACAGAACCAATTCCCAAGTGTCATTCTTCTCTATTTGATCCAACTCTTCATTCATGGATTTTTTCCAAAATTCATCCTTGTTGGCTTCTTCAAAACTTTTTGGTTCAATCGAAGATAAGAGTGCTAGGTAGAGTTGTTCTGGTGAACGAATTATTCTTCTAGTCTCAATTTTTGCATCTTTGTTCTCGATAATCTGATCTAAAGGGTGATTCTTCTATACTCGTTTTCTAGGTGTATTTGGAGGTACTTTATGAACTTTCTCTTATACTTCTATTTGATCTTCTTCATCTTCCCCTTTTGTTTCTTCTTTATCCTTTTCTTCTTCTTCATAAACCTATTAAACTCATTCTTTTTCTTCTTCCTTTAATTTGCGTTCACTTGTTTCATCAATTGTTACATTGATGCTTTATATAACTTTGTTGAGCCTTATATTGTACCACTTGTATGCTTTCCTTGTACTTAAATAACCTACAAGTATGCCTTTTTCCACATGAGAGTCAAACTTTCCCATTATGCCATCTTCTCTTTTGATGTAAAATTTACTTTTGAACACTTTGAAGTTCTTGACATTTGTTGGTCTTCCTTTCCATAGTTGATATGGAGTTTTGTCATTGTTGTTTCTGAGTATTACTCTATTTTTAATGTGATCAGATGTATGCACTGCATGTGTCAAAAAAACATCTATCAACTTAGAATCCATTAACATTGTTTGAGCCATTTCATGGACTATCCTATTCTTTCTTTCAACAACTCCATTTTGTTTAGGCATCCTAGCAATGAAGAATTTCATTTTTATTCCATGCTCGCTGCAGAAATCCATAAATTCTTTCGAAGTAAACTTTCCCCTATTGTCTGATCTCAAACATTTGATTTTTGAATCCATTTCATTTTCAACTATTTCTTTGTATACCTTGAAGTTTTCAAATTCTTTTGATTTCTTCTTGAGAAAACAAACTACAATCAATCTTGTATAATCATCGACCAATAATATAAAGTATTTCTCAACTTTTAAACCCTTTGTTATAGTTGGTCCGACTAGATCAATATGCACAATTTATAATGGTCTTGTTGTGGAGTATTCCTTTGATTTGAATCTAGTCTTTTTTTCTTTCCTTGTTGATAATGCTTGCATAATCTGTTAGCTCGATTTGTGACCTCGGGAATTTCTCTGATTGCTTCCTTTTTACTGACTTTGATGAGGTTATCGAAGTTTATGTGACCCATTATTCTGTGCCATATCCAAAATTCATCTTCCTTTCCTAGACAACACTTTTCATTTCCAATTTCACTTAATACATATATGTTGCTTGAATTTCTTGCAACTGTTGCAATCAATTTTCTTGGTCTTGATTTTCTTATCTTGTACTTCTGTGAATCGAACATAATTTTTTGACCTTCGTCACAAATTTTAATTACACTTAGAAGATTATGTTTCTGATTCAGATGGATACCGGTGGCCTCCCACCTATTCCAACTGGTTCATCTTGGAAGTTTTTCAGTTTGGCAGGTTTTTTCCTAGTTTTTGGGTCCGTGACTTGCGAAGCCATTTTGATGCCCTAAAAAATGTTTTTAGGGATTTCCATAGTCAACAGGATTTCATGTTCCACAATCAAATTCCTCGGATAGAACTTTCCAACAGGATATCATGCACCTAAAACAAAGATCATATGAAAAAGTTACGACCCCAGGAAGTTGACGTACTAACTTACCTAAACGGGGCCCATATGAATTTTGGTGCTTCATCTCCTAGGGTTAGGTTTTTGGATGTCTAGGATTTTTGACATTCCTATTTATTGTAAAAATTCCGTCAAAGACTCATTGTAATGATATTATTTTGAATGAGCGCAACCGTCACATTTCTTCTTAGAGATAATCCGCCACCATTCCAACAAGCTTGTTTTTCGGTGCATTTTACAGTTTCAGCTTATTTCCTTATTGAATAGAAAACCGGTTTTACTGTATCTCTGTTATTATGTGTTAATAATATTTTAATAATCTATATTCAGTTTGTTCTTCTCATAAAATCTGGATCAATGGTATCAGAGCGGTCTTCCCCTTGTCGTCTTAATGCATGTCCCCAATGAGGTGAAGGTACAAAGAATTGGGTCTCAAGCTTATTTCTCTTAAGGAAAAAAGATCTTGCACGCCCAAATGGCCTCTCATGGCAGGAGAAAATAAAGATGATGGGTTAGGAGATCCTTTCAAAATGTTTCTTAAGGAATCCCTCACACAACAGAGGAATGAGATGATGCATAGTTTCACACAATTCCTTCAACGACTACCAATAGGCGATGCATCTTCCTTGAGCGGAGGTGCCGCCCCCTTCAAGGTACAAATCAACTTTGATATTCCTATATTTGAAGGTCAAATAGACATAGATTCTGTAGACATGTGGTTGAATCTACTAGAAGGGTATGTTTTTGTCCATAACTTTTCAAATAGATAAAAAAATTACTTTTGTGCTCCTCAAAGTCGTTGCCCATGTCAAAGGTTGGTGGGAAACTTTCTGTGAGAAAAAGGAAACAAAGGAACCCTCATTATTTACATTCGCAGCCACCTGGAAATCCTTCATGGATGATATTGAGAAACAATACTACCTTGTCGGTAGTTATGACAACTTGTATACCAAATGGACCACATTGCAGGAAGAAGGAGACCAAGCAATGCCAGATTTCAAAAATATCTTCCATACCCTGCGCACCAAGATGGGTATCAAAAATTCAGAGCAACATCTAGTGCTCAAGTATTGTGTTTCTCTGTATATATACATCCAGAATGAAATGGAATTTATGGATATATTTTTCTTGGGCACGACCTATCGATATGTTGTCAAAATTGAGCAAAAGCTCAAACAAAATATGCGACAATTTGGGCCTGGGAACCTTTCGCAGAAAAAACCAGGAAAGGGAGGCCTCGACCTACATAACAAAGGACATAGAAAATATGGAAAGTATTAGGACAACTAGTCCAAGACACAAGAAAATAAGGCCACTAGAAAGAAAAAGAAGGATACCAGGAAGTGGTGTGACTTCCATAAGAGCCCTTGGCATAACATTGTTGATTTCCTCTCGAAGTAGTCAATGTTTGGTGAAGTGAAAGCCTCTGAATTAGATGTGGGTTATGAATCTGAGTTAGAACTGGTTCCACTATTGCTACCACCAAGATCCATCCTGGTGAACCAGACGATCTAGAAGAAGGAGAGCGCCTTTTCCATTCATAGATGTGGGTAAAAGTCACATCGATGCACTTCATCATTGATAGAGGTAGCCAGAAGAATTTCATATCAGCAGAGGTCGTCAAGTGGCCAACCCTACTAACAAATCCGTACCCTCAACCCTACAACATTTTATGGCTCCACCAAGGAAGCGATCTCTGTGTCATCCAACAGTGTCAACTATCGTACAACATCAAGCCCTTCAAAGAGGAGGTATTGTGTGATTTTTCTCCTCTCGAAGTTTGTAATGTTATTTTGG
>SNQJ01S0121710.1:3849-27051 GCA_010110895.2 Picea sitchensis | reverse complement strand
AGAAGGGAGAAGAAATTTTCCTGAGAAAAGAAGTTTCTTTTTCCTATGTAAAAACCTTATAAAAAAAAGAGTTCGCAGGTTGCTATATAGGAAGGGTGTGAGAATGACCCATTCTCGTAGGTTGGACTATATCCACGGTGCGAGGTGTTTGAAGGTTTCTCTATAGATAGGGTGCGAGAATGCCTACACGTGGGAAAAATGAGTGTTTTCTCGAATCTTCTAGAAGGAGAAACTTCTATGGTGAGGTGGCATCCAAATGGTTTGGATCTTACTCGCTTTCATGATTTAGTGGGATTATTCTAACCTCCTCACCTTATCCTCTTCAAATTATAAAAAGAGAGGAGTTCTCATGGAGAAAGTTAGCTTGGGTTAGCTTTGTTGGTTCATGAAATTGTTCTTGATTGGCTTGGAATTATTAGCTTGGTTGGAGTGGCTTTGAGATTTGCTTTGTCAACATAGATTGTGAATATCATTAGATCTATGCTATCAGAATTCTTGGATTCAAGGTGTGTGGGGAATGAAGGACAGTTGGAAGGGACCTTACGACATTAAGTCCATGGTTGCAATCTCTCTTTCACATTTAATATGATACAATAATATGATTCTTTCCTATAAAGCTTGTTGTGTTTTATTGTATGATTCCTTGATCACATACATAGGTTTATATTGAGTTTGTGTTATTGCTATCACTTTTGGTTGGTTGCATTCTTTTGCAGGATCATCATTGTATGAGCGTTGGAACGGAGCTAGGATGGCGATAGTGAGAGGAAGTGACTTTTAAATGGTATGTCACTCATCCCTCTTTAGTTAGTAAATTCAATACTTAAACTTAAGGAAAGCATCATGTTCTGTCTTGCTTTGTTCTAGATCCAGGTGGATCTAGGGAGATCGGTTTGTGTCCGCACCTACTGATTTATCCAATAACAACTAAAATGACCCAAACGAGGTATGGAATTGATACCTTTCCCCAGTGGAGTCGTCAATCTGTTGCACCTCTTTTGTCACCTAAATGAAAAAAATAAGGGTGCTTACAAGCCCAGTTGGGTTAGCTAGGAAATATAACAGTAGAGGAAAGAGAATATGTATAAAGCATAAAAGATAAGAAAATAATTAAACTAAGAGAGATAAAAGAAATTAAACTAGAGTGCATAAGGACATTATAACAAGAAATAAACAAGACTCATGCCACCAATGGAAAGGATTGTATTAGTGGAAATAAAACACCAAAGAGAAAGGGAAAGTTTGGGTCCCCTCTTCCTCCAAGGGAGGGCTCTTGGACCCCAAAATATTGAGCTCTTCTTACAAGTAAGAAACTAAAATGAAATGGTGAAGAGAATCCAAACCACATCCAATATAGAGGTGATATGAATGGCTAACTAAAATGGTGCTAGCATGCTCTTGATAAGGACAGAGGATCCTCCAAGAGAATATCAGCTGCATAAAAATACAAATAAATTCCTTGAAAATATATTGCACCCATGGCTTTCTTTTATAGCATAGATTTGAGGTATTATGCAACTAGTTCTTAGTATGAATAAGGGGCCCTTTAGGGAACCTTTAGGTCTTTGACCATCCCCCCCATCAGATTCAGTCGAGATTTGGATGTCATATCGACTTGGAAGCTGAACCAAAAGTGGGTGGAAGGTCGACCAATATCATAAATGTGTCACTTTGATGTGTGCGCAGATTTTTGCGTCCACAGTCACGCATCAGGCGCATGTGTGCTTTTCCAACATTATATGAATGTCGCACGTGCAGACGCTCCTTGTGTATTTTTCACGCATGCTGATTTTATTGCTGGTTGTATACTTTTGGACCTTTTGAAGATGCATTTTTGGTCCATGAGTGAACTAATGAGTGTTTTGAAGATGTTGGATTTTTGTAACCATTTGCGGATGAAATTTCGATGATAACAAGGGGATCAAAGCCTCCTTCCAGTTTCATCTTGATAACAAAGGAATTTGGTGCTTCCAATGAATGTAATTCTTAAAGACGTATACGAAAAATCATTTTGTGGTTTTCTCTTCCATTAGGTTTCCACATAAAAATATTGGTGTACTATGCATGTGAGTGATTTTTCATTGTTTATGGTTTGTTTACTATGCACTTATTGGATTATAATGTTATATTGATCATAAAGATAAATAACATTTATATATTGTGGTTAAAAGGATTAATAATTTGTCTATTATTTATTCACCGCCCCTCTCAGTAATCCAATAATTGTTATCAGAGCAGGTTCCTTTCGAAATCACTTTAACCACTGAAAGGTAGATCATGGAGAGAAACAATATGAATAAAAAGGGAATACTACAGTCTAATGGATAGAACTATTCATTATGGAGTAGAAGGATGATAGCATATGTACAGGCACAAGGAATTGAGGTTTGGAAATTAGTTGTAGATGGATACAATGAATCATCACTTCCTCCAACAAATGACAACAGAAGGAAAAAGAGTCTAAATAATTCAAAATCCACAAATGCACTTTTGAATAGTCATTGTGATTTGATATATGTCAAAGTTATGCATTGCAACTTCATTAAAGAGATTAGGGAAAAAAATTAGAATATTTATGAAGGGGATGCAAAAGTCAAGGTAGAAAATCTTCAAACTTACAGTGATCAATTTGAAAATCTAAAGATGAAGGAAGATGATAATATTGTATCTTAATTATTACAAGTTGATGAAACAATGAATGTAATCATAGGATTGGGAGAGGAAGTTGATGAATCTATAATTGTTCAAAAATTACTAATATCGCTTCTAATGATATTTGATTCTAAGATCTCAACACTAGAAGAAATAACATATCTAGACTTAATAAGCATGGATGAACTACATGGAATTTTCACAGCCTATAAAATGAGAACTGAATAGGAGAATCCGGGTATAAAATTAGCAACATTCAAAGCATCCAAGAAGTCAAAAAAAAGGGAAAGAAAAAGGAAAAAGAAGATAGAAGCAACAATGACATCTCAAAATACGATGTAGAAGTAGCCAACTTTTCCAGAATACTGAAAAAGGGAACTGACTGTAGATATAGAGGTAAGATTCCATTTATTTGTTTTAATTTTGATGGTATTGGTCATTTTTCTCAAAATGTCCTCACAAGAAAAAGAAAAGAAATGAAGAAAATGATTGAAACAAAAAAAAAAAAAACATATAAAGGAAAAAGAACCAAAAAGAAAGTCTTCAAGCAAAGTTTTTGCACCAAAGAAGACAACTCCTCATCAGATGAAGATGAATTCAGTGAAAGTGAGAAAAAAATACTTATATTCATGTCAATAGAAAACTCTTATAAACAATACATAGAAGAATAATATGAAAAGGAAGAGGTTGATTACAGAGAATAATTATTGAGTTCCATAGATGTTATAAAAAGGGGAATTAAGTAAAACAAATCACTACATGAAGAAATAAAAATAATAGAGGAAACACAATATTCCAACTCTGAATAATTGGAGCAGAATATATCTAATATAAAATTTCAAGTTGAAGAAGATAAAAGAATAAAAAAACCACTTAAAAAACAGTTAGAAGAAAAGGATAGGATCATTGAAAATTTGGAAGCATAGGTTGTTACATTGAGAAAATAACTTCGTGAGAAACACATGCATAAACTCAAAGGTTTTGGATAATATTATCAACAGTCAGAGGCCACATCATGACAAGTTTGGGCTAGGATACAATTAGACAGAAATAGGTTCAGGCTCCAAAACTACAGATCAATAATCACAACCAAGAAGCTATGCAGAGACAGATAGAGGAGAAAAGAAGTTTTACAGGGAAGATCACAGGGACACTCCTCCACCTAGAAGATTCAGGTTTTAAAATTAGTGACAGTAAGAAATTAGTAGGCCTCAAAAAGAAGAAGGATTCAGAAGAGTAACTCCTTTCAAAATATCTTCAATTTCTAGGTATCAAACTATATTTTTTATTTTATGTTATCCATGTAATAATTTTGGACATAAATTTGTAAATTGCATAGCTAATAGAAAGAACAGAAACAACTTTGAAAGTCATGCAAACAAATGGTATCCAAGAAGGCCTAGTGAAACACAAACAAGAATCTACAACATGTATGAATCATTGAGCACTAAAGTAGAATGTTAAAAGTGAAACAACTTTGGACAAATGGACAAATATTTTATAATGAAAGTCCCTCCTAGAGAATCACAAGAAAATGAAAACATTCATAGATAGGAACCTCAACAGAGAAAATGGATAATAAAGAAGAATTGATTTAACAATGAAGAATGCACACTCGCTCTACAAGCTAAACACAATAAACATGGTTGGTATGTTGACAGTGGTTGTTCAAAGAACATGAAATGTGATGAAGACATGCTTATTACATTGATAAGGGAAAGATATGGATCAATCTCCTTTGGAAATGATGACTCAGCTAGAATCATTGGAAAGGGCATAGTCGGAATTGGAAACAAGAATACCAAGAAAGAAAATTTTCTATTAGTGGAAGATATGAAACTGATCCAGATTTTATGAGCAGAACGAAATGAATACAGATTATTAAAATATGCTTAACATAGAATAACATAGATATAGTAAAATAGGTTTTCTATTCAATAAGTAAATAAGATGAAACTGTAAAATGCAGCGGAAAACAAGCTTGTTGGAATGGTGGTGGCTTATCTCCGAGAAGAGATGTGACAACTGCACTCATTCGCAATAAGATAATTACAATGAGGATCTGAAGGAATTTTTACTATAAACAAGAATTTAAAAAACCCTACATATCCAAAAAGCTAACCCTAGGAGATGAAGCGCCAAAAGTCATGTGGGCCCCATTTGGGTAAGTTAGTACATCAACTTCCCAGGGTCATAACTTTTCAATACAATCTTCACTTTAGGCGCACGATAGCCCATTGGAAAGATCTATCCGAGGAATACACATTTTGCAACTATCTATAAAGTTCATTTTTTACTGTGGCGAGCCCTAAAAACGTTGTTTAGGGCCTCAAAATGGCCCCACAAGTTAGGGACTTGAAAACTAGGTAAAAAACTACCAAACTGGAAAAATTCCAAAATGAACTAGTTGGAATAGGTGGGAGGCCACTGAAATCCATATGGATGAATCCTCCCCCCTTAGGAAGCAATGGTCTCCATTGCATTGATTTCCCCCATCATATGAAGAGATTTCTGTTGAAATGGCCCCAAGTGAGCCACTTGCCTTGGTGTAGGAGCCACCCTTCTTTGACAACTAGATAAAGATGGATCCTTTGTTGTCAGGTGTCGTTGATCTATGTGTCCACAATTTGATCATTGGATTCCTATTGCATGCATTCGGTGTTGAGCTATGTTGGTTTCAACTGCTTTTTTATCTCTAAGGTGTCCAATAATGTTGGGAAATATGCTCGAAGGAGATCCACATGAAAGACTAGGTACAGGCCAAGGAAAAGGGGAACGTTGAACATAAAATAATTGTCACCCACAGTCTTTGTGATGGTGTATGGCCCATACCAGAGTGGGAAAATCTTTCGATGGGGCCCTATAAAGTGTTCTTTCTGTAAGTGAAACCAAACTTTGTCTCCCACCTGAAACTTATGCGGCACCCAGTGTTGATCACGACGTTGCTTGTACTTGGCATTGCACTTCTGTAAAATATCCTGAACTTGTTGGCCGATGTGGTGGATCCACTCAATGAAACAGGTGTCTTTTTTAGCTTCTAGTGGAGTAGGAGATGATTCGGCCAAGGTGGTCTCTAGGGGAAGTGAAACATCCATGGGGCCCAATGGTTGGAATCCCAACCCCACCTGAAAGGGGTTGTGGCCAATTGAGCTATGTAGGGATCGGTTGTAGCTATGATGGACATAGAGAAGACTCTCATCCCATGTGCGGGGGTTCTTGGAATTTTACATGTCCAAGATATGTACGATCATCCGATTTACAAGCTCAATTTGGCCATATGTATGGGGGTGGAAGGTAGTGGATTTGGTGAGCTTGGTATCTAGCATTGAATAGAGGCTCGACTGAAATGTGTTGAGGAAATGATTGTCCTAATATGAGACAATGGTTTGTGGGATCCCAAAGTGTAACCAGACTCATTCAAAGAATATCTTGGCAGTGGCCTCTGCAATGATGTTCTTCTTCCGAGCAACCATAATCTCCATCTTGGAAAAGTGATCAACAAGCAAAAAAACACAATCATTTCCCCTTTTAGTGGATGGAAGGCCCAACATGTATTCCATTGAGATGGATTCCCATGGTTTGTTAGGAGTAGGAAGAGGGGTGTACATGCCATGTTTCTTAGTGGTCAGTTTGGCAATAGCGCAAGCAGTGCAGGACTTGATATACTTTCTGACATTTTGTCGAAGTTTCAGCCAGTAGAAATGTTTATGCAACACTTCCACTATCATTTCGACACCAAATTATCCTTCCACCCAACTGTAGTGAGCTTACCAAATCAGCTTCATGCACTCACTTGATTGAACGTAGAGATGGCCCAAATGACACAAAAACGCATCGTGAAGATGGAAATTAACGACCATTGATTTTTCTCCTAACATTTGGTAGGTGGTGGAGAAGTCAGGGTTTGTCTCATAGAGGTGGGGCCATTTGAAGGTCTCATGGATGCAAGAGTCTAGCACCATGGTGAGTGTCACGACTGGAGGTCAGCTAACGCAATAAACAGCTCGGTTGGTACTTCTTGTTTTATACTTGATGTTGAGGTGGAACTATTGTAAGTATGTCGACCACTTCTAATGGTAATCATTGTACAATTTTCCTTGGGTCTTCATGAATTGTAGTGACTTGTGATTACTATGGATGATTGTCTCCTTCCCTAGAATGTAATTTATCCACTAGAGGCAGGCTTGCACAATAGGTTACATTTCTTTGTCCTAATTAGGGTACTTACAGACAACATTTGATAGTGTCTCACTATGATATGCCACATGGTGTCTATGTTGAGTGAGAATGACTCCCACAACATAGTCTAAAGCATATGTCTCGATCTCAAAGGGATGTTGCATGTCCGATAATGAAAGTACTGGGGATGAGCACAAACCTGCGATAGAAATTGGCAAGGCCCAAGAAGCTTCGAAGCTCAGTGAGTGTAGTTGGGGTTGTCCAATCACAAATGACTTGGATATTGGTTGGATCCACATGCACACCATATTGATCAATGATGTAGCCTAAGTAATGAACCATGTCCATGTTGAAGGATCATTTTTCCAAGTTTTCATATAGTTTGTGCTGTCACAGGGTGTGCAAAACCTACTGAATATTCTACAAGTGTTCCATCGAAGTCTTGTTGTAGATGAGTATTTCATCCAGATACACCACTAAAAACATACCAGTGAAAGGTCACAGGATATCGTCCATCATCCTCATAAAATTTGTTGGAGCATTTGTCAAACCAAAGAGCATGAACAACCATTCAAAAAGACCTTCTTTTGACTTGAAGGCGGTCTTCCATACATCTGTCTATTCTATTGGGAACTAGTGGTAGCTAGAATTCATATCAATATTACTGAAGTATTTTCCCCCCATGAGATAATCAAGGAGGTCATTGATTAGGGGAATTGGGTACTCGTTCCGGACTATGATTTTATTCAAGGCTCGGTAATCAATGCAGAGTCTCCAGGTCCCATCTTTCTTCTACACCAGTATAATTGGGCTCCCACAAGGTGATGATATTGGAAAAATGTTCCCCCTATAGATCAGTTCCTAGCTCTACCTCTTGATATCCTCATTTTCTAACAGAGAGTGGAAGTAGACTGACCCATTGGGTAGCAGTATGCCTCAGATTAGATTGATGGGATTCTTGACCTAGAAGTGAAGAGGTACCACTGTAGGAGAGGAGAATATATCTAAGTATTCTTCCAGGACATTATCCACTTTCTTTTGTTGTGTGGAGAGATTAGCTACAGAGGCACTGGATATGGCTACAATATTTTGCATAATCTGAGAGTGAATCGCGAAGAAGACAAATTTCCTTGTCTGAGAGATGATGTTCCTGCATTGCTTGGCAGAGATCAAGGAAATAAAATTATGAGGGAATGCCTCAAGTATCTTGTACAATTTCATGTTCAAAGTAATAATAACACTACAAGGCCTAGACTCATATATAGCATGACATTTCCATAAATAAGGTTGGCCCAAAATAACATTACAAACTTTGAGAGGAGAAAAATCACACAATGCCTCATCTTTGAAGGGCTTGATGTTGTACGATAGTTGACACTATTGGATGACACAGAGATCGCTTCCTTGGTGGAGCCATAAAATGGTGTAGGGTTGAGGGTACATATTTGTTAGTAGGGTTGGCCACTTGACGACCTCTGTTGATATGAAATTCTTCTGGCTACCTCTATCAATGATGAAGTGCATCGATGTGACTTTTACCCACATCTGTGAATGGAAAAGGCGCTCTCCTTATTCTTGATCGTCTGGTTCACCAGGATGGATCTTGGTGGTAGCAACAGTGGAACTTGTTCTAACTCAGATTCATAACCCACATCTAATTCAGAGGCTTTCACTTCACCAACCATTGACTACTTCGAGAGGAAATCAACATTATGACAAGGGCTCTTATGGAAGTCACACCACTTCCTGGTATCCTTCTTTTTCTTTCTGGTGGCCTTCTTTTCTTGTGTCTTGGACTAGTTGTCCTAATACTTTCCATATTTTCTATGTCCTTTGTTATGTAGGTTGAGGCCGCCCTTTCCTGGTTTTTTCTACGAAAGGTTCCCAGGCCCAAATTGTCGCATATTTTGTTTGATCTTTTGCTCAATTTTGACGACATATCAATAGTTCGTGCCCAAGGAAAAGATATCCATAAATTCCATTTCATTCTGGATGTATATATACAGAGAAACACAATACTTGAGCACTAGATGTTGCTCTGAATATTTGATACCCATCTTGGTGCGCAGGGTATGGAAGCTATTTGTGAAATCTAGCATTGCTTGGTCTCCTTCTTCCTGCAATGTGGTCCATTTGGTATACAAGTTGTCATAACTACCGACAAGGTAGTATTGTTTCTCAATATCATCCATGAAGGATTTCCAGGTGGCTGCGACTGTAAATAATGAGGGTTCCTTTGTTTCCTTTTTCTCACAGAAAGTTTCCCACCAACCTTTGACATGGGCAATGGCTTTGAGGAGCACAAAAGTAATTTTTTTATCTATTTGAAAAGTTATGGACAAAAACATACCCTTCTAGTAGTTTCAACCACATGTCTAAAGAATCTACGTCTATATGACCTTCAAATATAGGAATATCAAAGTTGATTTGTACCTTGAAGGGGGTGGCACCTCCACTCAAGGAAGATGCATCACCTATTGGTAGTAGTTGAAGGAATTGTGTGAAACTATGCATCATCTCATTCCTCTGTTGTGTGATGGATTCCTCAAGAAACATTTTGAAAGGATCTCCTAACCCATCATATTTATTTTCTCCTACCATGAGAGGCCATTTGGGCATGCAAGAGCTTTTTTCCTTAAGAGAAACAAGCTTGAGACCCAATTCTTTGTACCTTTACCTCGTTGGGGACATGCATTAAGAGGACAAGGGGAAGACCGCTCCGATACCATTGATATATATTTTATGAGAAGAACGAACTGAATATATATTATTAAAATATTCTTAACACATAATAACAGAGATACAGTAAAACCGGTTTTCTATTCAATAAGGAAATAAGCTGAAACTGTAAAATGCACCGAAAAACAAGCTTGTTGGAATGGTGGCGGCTTATCTCTAAGAAGAAATGTGACGGCTGCGCTCATTCAAAAGAATATCATTACAATGAGGCTTTGAAGGAATTTTTACAATAAATAGGAATGCCAAAAATCCTAGACATCCAAAAACCTAACCCTAGGAGATGAAGCACCAAAAGTCATATGGGCCCCGTTTGGGTAAGTTAGTACGTCAACTTCCCAAGGTCATAACTTTTTCATATGATCTTTGTTTTAGGTGCACGATATCCTGTTGGAAATTTCTATCCGAGGAATTTGATTGTGGAACATGAAATCCCGTTGACTATGGAAATCCCTAAAAACATTTTTTAGGGCATCAAAATGGCTTCGCAAGTCACGGACCCAAAAACTAGGAAAAAACCTGCCAAATTGAAAAACTTCCAAAATGAACCACTTGGAATAGGTGGGAGGCCACCGATATCCATCTAAATTAGAAACATAATCTTCTAAGTGTAATTAAAATGTGTGACGAAGGTCAAAAAATTATGTTCGATTCACAGAAGTACAAGATAAGAAAATCAGGACCAAGAAAATTGATTGCAACAGTTGCAAGAAATTCAAGCAACATATATGTATTAAGTGAAATTGGAAATGAAAAGTGTTGTCTAGGAAAGGAAGATGAATTTTGGATATGACACAGAATAATGGGTCACATAAACTTCAATAACCTTGTCAAAGTCAGTAAAAAGGAAGCAATCAGAGAACTTCCCGAGATCACAAATCAAACTAACAGATTATGCAAGCATTGTCAACAAGGGAATAAAAAAAGACTAGATTCAAATCAAAGGAATACTCCACAACAAGACCATTATAAATTGTGCATATTGATCTAGTTGGACCAACTAGAACAAAGGGTTTAAAAGTTGAGAAATACTTTATATTATTGGTCGATGATTATACAAGATTGATTGTAGTTTGTTTTCTCAAGAAGAAATCAAAAGCATTTGAAAACTTCAAGGTATACAAAGTAATAGTTGAAAATGAAATGGATTCAAAAATCAAATGTTTGAGATCAGAAAATAGGGGAAAGTTTACTTCAAAAGAATTTATGGATTTCTGCAGCGAGCATGGAATAAAAATGAAATTCTTCGTTGCTAGGATGCCTAAACAAAATGGAGTTGTTGAAAGAAAGAATAGGATAGTACATGAAATGGCTCAAACAATGTTAATGGATTCTAAGTTGACAGATGTTTTTTTGACACATGCAGTGCATACATCTGATCACATTAAAAATAGAGTAATACTCAGAAACAACAATGACAAAACTCCATATGAACTATGGAAAGGAAGACCAACAAATGTCAAGAACTTCAAAGTGTTCAGAAGTAAATTTTACATCAAAAGAGAAGATGGCATAATGGGAAAGTTTGACTCTAATGTGGAAAAAGGCATACTTGTAGGTTATTTAAGTACAAGGAAAGCATACAAGTGTTACAATATAAGGCTCAACAAAGTTGTATAAAGCATCAATGTAACAATTGATGAAACAAGTGAACACAAATTAAAGGAAGAAGAAAAAGAATGAGTTTAATAGGTTTATGAAGAAGAAGAAAAGGATAAAGAAGAAACAAAAGGGGAAGATGAAGAAGATCAGATAGAAGTATAAGAGAAAGTTCATAAAGTACCTCCAAATACACCTAGAAAACGAGTATAGAAGATTCACCCTTTAGATCAGATTATCGAGAACAAAGATGCAACAATTGAGACTAGAAGAATAATTCGTTCACCAAAACAACTCTACCTAGCACTCTTATCTTCGATTGAACCAAATTTTTTTGAAGATGCCAACAAGGATGAATTTTGGAAAAAATCCATGAATGAAGAGTTGGATGAAATAGAGAAGAATGACACTTGGGAATTGGTTTTGTTAGCACTGAAAGTCACACTTTGACTACTAAAGTGTAAGCTCAACAACCATCAGAATGTAAAATATAACTTTGGTTTTGAATAGGTGGATTAGAAATATGGATAAAGAAAGAGAGAGGGCAGCAAACTGCAGATCAGTAGGCTACACCAATGGGCAATGGAGTCACAAACATCCCACTCATCTAAGGCACAAAAGTTGCTTAAAAGAAAACAAGATTATATGTTGATAGGTGGAAGAAATGAAGAAGGAAAACATAAGATAGAATGTTCAGTAAATTGAGATCCTCTCAATTCAATGAATCAATAAATACTTGAATATAAACAATGACTGATGGGCAAAATACAAAAGATCCTTTGCTGCTTAGGGATGCATAAATCATTGACAACCTTTTCTCCTCAAATATGCAATATATTCAAATAAGAAGAAATATAAAATAAGAGTTACAATCTGAAATCACAGCTCTCATGAGTCTCCAATAGTAGTAATTCTTACAATCCTAAAATTCCCATAGGCTTACAAATGAACACACACATAAAACTCCCTATTCCTACTCTCTCTAGCCTCTCTTGGCTCATCCCTCTCTCTCCAAGAGATATCTCCCTATTTAAATAGAAAATAGAATCCAAATAACCTAAGGAGGTATAATCCCATCTCCTCCATTGTATTCTAAGCCTTGGATATAGGTGGCAACAATCAAAGAGACAAAAATCCAACAAACTGCTAATTTTCAGGAATTTGTTGGAAGTCATTAATAAATTGTTTCCACCTCATGCATGAGGCCTTTGATGGAGATAAATATTAGGTACAGGTGTCCCTTGATATCTAACTCATCCTTGATAATCCATTCAAACTCTCCTTGACATGTGTCAACCTCCCAACAAGGCGAATATCAAAACCGTGATCGCTATAGGAAATTAGTACGCAACGCCACTGTGCAGAGTACACAACGCCTACTTCTATATCCAATATCTCTCAAACAAAAACAAATTTTGAAAAACTGAGAGAGGTTTTTATTATATGGAATGTTATGAACAAAATCCTCCTACATTTTTCAAAAATACATCCTCAGCTACTAATAACCCAAGTTTTAAATTAGTGACTCAAAACTGGCAGAATAACTCTACACAATTTATCCTTTCCCAGAATATTACACAGTGCCTGTAGGTAGCACCCAACTGCGTTTCTTCATGAAATTCGGTAGCATAAATACATGGGTGATTTGATGCTTGAACTTTTATATTGGTAATAACTCAATATAATTTCAATTTTCCCCAAAACAAATAAAAATCCCATAACAATTGTATTCATTTGCCAAAATGAATGATGAAATGCAAATTTTGTTCTCTGTGAAATATTAGGTAGCGCCTGTAGGTAGCACCACTTATGAAATGCTGAGGCGTAAACCAATCTTGTGCTAATATGTTCCAATACCAAGATACAAGAATGTGATTGGCACAAAGTGGCTCTTCAGAAATAAATTGATTGAATATGGACAAGTTACCAGGAACAAAGCTAGATTGGTATGTTAAGGATACACATAGGTTGAAGATATCAACTTTGAAGAGACATTTTCCCCATTTTCCATAATGGAAGCAATCATATTCATCTTAGCTTATGCATTATCCAAGAATATTAAATTTTGTTATATGGACATGAAATAAACCTTTCTGAATGGGGAATTTGAAGAAGTCTACATTGAGAAACCAAAAGGATCTCAGCTATCAACGAAAAAATATTATGTGTTCATTTTGAAGAAGGCCCTGTATGGTTTAAAACATGCTCCCATAGCACGGTACTCTAGACTGGATAGATATCTACAACAAGAAAGGTTTAGAAAAGGAAATGAAGACAATAACCTTTACATCAAGGTAACTCAAGATAGTATTTTATTAATTCAAGTTTATGTGGATGATATTATTTTTGGAAGTGATGATGATAGGTTAAGACAAAAATTTGCAAAGGATATTCAAAATGAATTTCAAATTTCATTACTTGGAGAACTATCCTTCTTTATAGTTCTTAAGATATGTCAAAGAAACCAAGGAAATTTTATTTCCCAAACTAATTATATCAGAGATATACTAAAGAGGTTTAGAATGGAAGATTGCAAAGAAGTTAATACTCCTATGAAAACAAGTTGCAAGTTGAGCAAATATGATGATTCAAAGTCTACAGAACAAAGGTAGTATAGGTCAATGATTGGAATCTTACTTTATTTGACAACATCCAGACTATATGTAATGTAGGCAGTTGGATAGGTGGCATGATTTGAAGTAGCACCAAAGGAATCACATGTTCTAGCAGTGAAGAGGATTTTCATATATCTCAAGGGAACATAAGATTTTCGATTATGGTATCCAAAAGGTAAGCATCTATCACTTATTTCATACACAGATGCAGATTGGGAAGGTTTCATTGATGACCGAAGAAGCACCAGTGGAGAAAAATTCTACTTGGGTGAGTGTTTGGTATCTTGGCTAAGAAATAAACAATCGTCAATATCATTTTCTATAGCCCAAACATAGTATATTTTTGCAACATCATGTTGTACATGGTTTCTATGGATGAAACAAGTTTTGATAGATATACAGGTTGAGTATGATGATCCCATTCCTATATATTGTGATAATACAAGCGCTATTAGTATGTCCAAGAATGCATTGATGCACTCCAATATGAAGCACATTCCAATCTAGTATCACTTTCTACAGGAACATGTTGCAAAGAAAAACATCAAAGTTGAATATCTAGGAACAAAAGAACATGTTTCCGATATATTCACAAAACCACTTCCAAGAGACGCTTTTGAGTATCTTCACTAGATATTCAGAGTAATTTATACTCCAAAATTAATTATTTTGAATGCTTATCGTATATGTCTTAGATTTACATGAGGAAGTACCATCAAGAGGACAGTTCAGGCTGGGGGAGCCTGGGGGAGCAAGTTTGGGAAGAGTTCAGTCAAGGGGAGAAACCCCAAGGACAATTAAATTAGGGGGAGAAGCCTCAGAAGGGAAGTTGTATTTCCCATTGATGTCAAAGGGGGAGAGATTCACCAAAAGTAGGATAGAGAGTTAGATACAGATCCGAAAATAATCTTTAAATACTTGGTTAAGTTTTAAGCATGTGATTAATTACCAATTAGGAATTCAAGAAAGAAGAAGAACTTAATGAGATATTATAGCATCCATAATAAATAAATTCAGATCACAATATAAGAAAAAATAACATTAAATCATAATAACAAAGTTGTTAACAGAGTTCGACAAGATTGCCTATGTCTATGGGCCTTTGTATCGGTGGGTGAGGCTTTCTTATTTCTCTTCAATTCTTCAAACATACATCAAAAATGTATAGAAAGGATTAAAAACTAATCTGGTTGTGTTCTTCTCGACCTCAAGAATCCAAAACAATTAACAGAACTGAAAAAGGTTAAGCATAGCTCCTGGAATTGGCCTCCAAAGTTCACTTCCTCAATGGCTTCCCTACATAAAAATGTCTTCAAGCTTTACAAACTCATAATAATTATGAAATTATGAACTTCCTGGTCTATCAAAAACCTATTATTTATATAGGATTTTAGTTGGTGATCCTATCCCAACTTCCTTCGAAGATCTGGCCTCAAATCGGGCTCTAGATCCCCCAAAAATGGGCAAAATCTCCCAAAATCAGCATAAACATCATTAAAAATAATAATATAAAGTTTAAAAACCAAATTTCAGAACATTTTGGGTGCAACCCCTTTCTCGCAGGCCCCTGGTCATATGGGTACTTCCATATGTCCAAGGGCTAGGCGTTGACCCTAGTCCTTCGGTCAAGCCCCAAACATATTGGTCGTATGGGCCATGTGTCCTGGCCTGAACTCTCCACATAACCCCACACTCCATTGTTCTATCTCTTGGTTAGGGCCTTGTTCACGTGGTGAGTTCCATGTGCTATGAAGTGCCCCCCTCCTACTGGGGCTTATCCTAAAATGCTGCGCCAAGTAGTTTAACAAGTCACACATGTAGTTCCATGATACGCCCCCTTTCACAAAGACGTGTCTCCTCCTGGAGGTTAAAGGTTTGAATCCATCAGAGTATCAACAAAAATTTTGGCCTAGAGAACATTGGAAAAATATGGGGTGTCGTGCAACACCCTTTGATTGGGCCACATGTCACCCTGTGATTGGCCCATAAAGTATAGTCATCACAGAGTTATCAACCCATCCAACATGCATAGTCAACTGCCACATCATTGTCGTACAACCATGTGTCGGGCCATGTTAGTGTCCTTACTTCCAAGTCACTTGACCAATTAGTTGTCGCATCAACATCCCTACTACCCAGTCACCCTTCCATGTTAGCATCCTTACATCCACATGTTGTTTGTATTGCCACTTGCTAGCCTTTCATTGGGCCATGTCACGTACATACTTCCATGTGTCACATCCATACATTGCCATGTGTCATTTTCGTACTGGTCCAATTTAGCTCAAAAACACAAAAATCGACTGACACATGTCACCTCCTAGTGTTTCCATGTGTCCCTACTAACATCATCATGATGTCATGCTGACATCGCCTGTCATAATGCTAAGGTCATTAGTACGGTCGGTTGACCTTTACCAGTTGAATTTTTTGCCTGTTTACGAAATCGATCAGAATGCGATATCTTTCGCATACGATGTCCATTTTTGGACAACATTATATGGCCGAAATCGACATGACAATCCAGATGCAATGGAGTTGGTTTCATATGATTCAAAGAACTTTCTTTTTTAGGCCTTCCTAGATCCATTTTGGATCAGATACTTTGAGAGAGCACAGAGGCATGATCAGATTCATTGGATGCAGGAGAAAGATTCAAATGCTTGGAGAGAAATAACAGAGGCATGTTTCCATAGGGATTGATTGTCATAGGGGGAGCATCAGTGATATGAATTTAGTGTTTCATCAGAGTGTTGTCATCAATTGCAAAGGGGTATATTGTTGATTAAAATTTTTGGTTGTCATTGATGTCAACCCTTGAAGCAATTCTGGTAACAAATTTCGGTAGCCCAATAGTATGGTTAAGGGATATAATATTGTTTTATGTATAATGGTATGAAGGTTAGTATTTTTGTAGGTAAAACTATTCTAGATGGATATTACATTTCATTCCATTTCTCATGATATGTGGAACACCACATAAATCTTCACGGTTAGAGAGTTATGTCCTTGTGAAGTTGGAGAACCCTCATGAGTTATCTAGAAGGTCAAAGAAGTCAAAATTATTCTAGAAGCTCCTAGAAGAAGCTGACTAGTCAAGTGAGTGAAACTAGGATTTAATCATGGGTTAAGTTGTTGCAATAAGAAAATAATTAAAAATAAATTAGTTGCAACTAGAAGTGGACAATTTACTATTTGTAGAAAAGTGGGTTAGAAGTGGATAAGTGGTTAGAACTGGGTTATCCCTAAAATAAGGAAATTGGGTTAAGTTGGTTAGAAGGTAACCCCTTGAGGAAGCTACATGGAAGTATAAACATTAGAGAAATCCTCTCCTATTAGCACCTATTGAGCACATTGAACATCTATTATTGTGTAAGTTTTATTGCATGTACTCATTGATACATCTAAAGTTGCGCAAGTATGAGGTAGCATAAAGGATTGACGATGAAAGTTTTGGAATTACAAAAAATACTGAAAAAACTATATTTTTTTGGGTGTATGGGGGTTGTAGTGGAGAAGGGCGCGTACATACGTATTCTGGTAGTATATCAAGGCACGTACATGAGGGTAAATCCATAAAAACATTATGAGATGAAGATGTTAGGTCTCTAGAGTCTGAAAGAAATCTCCTAGGAAGGTCTACAATGGTTAGGTACATCAGATCCATCTACTGGTTCAAAAGGTATGTCTTATTTCTATGAGCAGTTGGATTTTTTGTCTACATGAGAAATGGTTATGGGGTTTTGAGAATTTTCCCTAGAGATATTATTGGTTGCATGGGACTTATTGTATAAGTCAGATCTACATAAATATAGTGTTGGTATAATCAATATTTATCATTGATAAATATTGTTAGTGTTGAGGCACATCTTGTATTTCTTGGCATATGGTTAAGGATTTTTGTGGTTCATGGTTGAGAGCTTGTATTCATGAAGTGGTTGTGAAGTGGTTGATGTATTGAGAGGTTTTATATCAGTAAGGATTTGATATCTAGTCCATGTAAGTTTTATTATACTTGTTCATGATTATACATAATTGTATGGCACATGACTAGAGAGACATAGATTCACTTGGTTAAGGGATATGTATGAGGATGTATGTATAGGGAACATTTACAGTCTGGACACAATGATAGGTTGCAGGTTGATGTGACAGAGGAAACAAGGGTTAGATTTTTTTCAGGAAAGAGAAAACCCTAATTTTAAGAAGGCGTATGTAGGTTGCAGTATAGACATGTTGCATACATAAGCATGTTTCACTACAGATAGGTCACGTACATACACGAGTTGCAACACAGAAAATTCATGTAATTGTTGGGTCTTTGTTGGTACAGGAAGGTTACAGATAAAGGTTTATGACAGGTCTTTGGTACAGGTTGGTTACAGGTTATTGGTGCAGATTGGTATAGGTTTAAAGTGGTATATCTCACAGTGATAATGTGGTAGTGGTTTCATCATTTCACTTGTATTTCAGTGCATCTGGATGGGGCAAGGATAGGTGGTTGTATCCACCTTTCAGTTGTAGCCATATAATATAGGGGGTTGTAGCCTCCTTCTAGTTGTAGCTAGAGAATTGGGGAGTTGTAGCTTCCCTGAGGTTGTAGCCTAGAAATATAGGGGGTTGGAACCTCCTTCTAGTTGTAGCTAGAGAACAAAGGAAGTTGGTGCTTCCAACAAATGTAATTCATAAATACATATAATAAAAAACATTATCTGGTTTTATCTTGCATTGGGTTTCCGCATAAAAATGTTGGTGTACAGTGCATGTGTGTGATTGTTCATTTTTTATGGTTTATTTACTCTGAACTTATTTGATGATAATGTTATATTGATCATAAATATAAATAACATTTATATATTGTGGTTAAAAGGATTAATAATTTATCTATTACTGATTCACCCCCACTCTTACTAATCGAATAATTGATATCAGAGAAGGTTCCTTCAGAAATCAGTTTAACCACCAAAAGGTAGATCATGGAGAGAAATGATATGTATAAAAATGGAATACCATAGTTTGATGGACAGAACTATGTATTATGGAGCAGAAGGATGAACACATATGTACAGGCGCATGGATTTGAGGTTTTGAAATCAATTGTAGATGGATACAAAGAACCAATAGTTCCACCAACAAATGACAATGTAAGGAAACTCAATCTTATTAATTCAAAATCCACAAATGAACTTTTAAATGTTATTTTTTATTCGACATATGTCAAAGATATGCACTACAACTCGATTAAAGATATTTGGGACACAATTCAAGATATTTATGAAGGGGATTGTTGTGCTACTTACATGTTTAGTATAATGCACTCATTAATTATCAATCTAGTATTCGTAATCAACAGAGTTACAAGACACCAGTAAGAAAGGTAATTTCTAATGTCACGAGTATAGAATTAAACTAGATTATGCATGCTGGAAACAAATCAAAATAGCAAATTGCAATGCACTTTGGTTGTCTTTCACAGAGAGGCTTTCTACTCCATTATGGCACATGCAAGTATGAGATGGAGTTGGTTTGAGAGATCAACTCTGCTATCTGACCTAGAAAACTAACTATGCAATCCACACTTCTGAAAGGAAATCACACATCAATCATCAAAGCATAACATCGGTAGTTCAATAGTCAATATGTTGATTCTACTGTGGTTCACAATGAACTTCACTAGTTCTTATCCAAATGGTTTTGACTATTGCTGCCAACATCTATGATCACTCAAGGAAATCAAATTCATGAGAACAGAGAATATGCAAAAATAGAACAAGTAAATATCTCTAAGCAATTATATAATGGAAATCCTAGTCTAAGTTGTACTGCTATCATCTAACAGAGTTAAAGCTTTAGCTAATTTAACCTTTACCCTACTGAAAACAAATTCTAATGCTAATCTATGAAGAGGCTGACCTTTGTTGGGTGGTGGGCCCTTACTGCTTCAATAGGTCAGCTACTTAAGTCTACAGGAAGCTTGTCTTCAACACAGACATTACTCTCACTCACATTTCAAAACATAAAATCAAACTTTCACTAACAACTCAATTCATACTTGGCCATAGATAATCAGAATATGGAGATAAAATGAAATTCCATTGATCTTCACTCAGAATATGTTATGTGCTATCATACGTTTATTTACATATTGGTAATATGCTAACTCTCCTACACTTCCACCATCCTTTCCACAACTATTTAATAGTCTTAATCATGAAACACAAGGAGGTGAAGTGATTTGCAAATCAATCAGTTTTTAAGTTCAATCATTCGGTTACATCTTTAGCTTCATCCTCATGAAACGAAGTGCATGAGGATGAGGCAATCAACAAACTATTCTTATCATAGCCTTACGAAAGAAAATAGATGTCCACCAATTGGCTTGGGTGAGATCTCGAACTTAACTTAGTGCATTAGGCTCTTCCATATTAGTACTGGATTGTAACAGGTAGATGGTACCAGATCATGACAATGCAAAAAAGGTGGTACCGGATCATGACAGTGTGTGGTCATTGGTACCGGATCATGATAGTGCATGGCCATTAGTACCGGATCATAATAGATGAGATTTTAGTACTGGATGCATTTGGTACCGGATTCGGGCAGCAACAATCTTGGTGTGCAGGTACCGGATAGCTAAGCTGGTACAGGAATGATAGATATCTAGAGGTCAAAGATTTATATATATGACAAATTGAAGCATTAGTACATGAAATATTTAATTCCCTAACTCAATAAACCACAAAATGCATGAATTAACCATACTTTACCTTATGACCTTATCATTGGCTAATGCTAGCATTCTTGTCAATCACCCAAGCTTAGGTAGGCCAAAACGGTATAGATAAGGAGTATAATAGGGTAATGGGGATGTTAATTTAGGGTCTCAACATTCCCCCATGCCAAAATCATTGCATGTCCTCATGCAACTGAAAACAAACCCAAAATTTTTCAAAACTTGAGACTGTGTTCTTTACTTTGGTGGATCAACGATGTTGATGGCTGAAGCCTCTTCTTTCAGCTCCATTTTGATGACCCTAACGTATTGTAGGAGTCGTAATACCTTCTTGATCTTGCTAGAAGTCTCCTCATGGTCGTCTTGAAGTTGTTGGATGGTTGCTTTCAACTGCTCATTTTCCTTTTTGATGTAACTATCCAAGAGTTGGTATTCTTTTACTTCTTGTTGGAGTTCCTGATATTGTTTTTGCAGTTCCCCAATCTTTTTCTTCATTTGTTCTTTTGTCAAGGTCTTTCTTGAATCCATCATTACTAGCTAGATGCACTCCCTTTCCTCTACTTTCTCCCTCATCCCACATAAAGTATTAGTGGCTCGCTCCTCAGTCAAACTAGGGATGTCATCTTGGATTGATAAATTCTCAGAAGGGGAGGTAAGATCGATTGGATATTCCTGTGAGAACTGACTATTGTTTTTCCCTTCTTTGCCATGCTCCTCATGGTTCTTTTACAAGGAGGTACTGGATCATGGGTGCTCACAGGCTTCCTTTTCTTCTTTTCTAATTGTGAAATGGTTACAGGGGGTTGTTCCACAGACTGTTTACTTTTAGTTTATGAGCTATGCTTCCCTTTCTTCATCATTTTTTGATGGCCCTTTTTATCAACTGCCACCACTAAAGTATCCTCTACTAATTTGTTTTTACCTTTTTATTCAGAGCTTTTAAAAGTCTTGTTGACTGTGGAAGAGGACCCTGCTTTTTCATGTTGGCTCACTACCCTAGATGATGGTGGAGTTGTCTTATCCTTCTTTCTCTTTTTCTCTTGGGGTTCCTTACTTTTCTTTGGAGCATGTTGGGTTTCCTCCATAGGTTTGTTTTCTGTGGGAAGGTGTTGTGTGATAAGGGTTTTCCAACTAATCCTTTGTTTCCTAAGCTCATGTAAAAATAACATTCTAATGAGACTTTGATGGTAAATGCTAGTCTTCTCTGTTTTGGAGATGGATTTAACACCTCTTACCATTTTGTTCAAACTCATCCATAGAAAATATGGGAAATCGATTTCAGGGCCTCCTCCAAAATGTAATAGAAGCCTAAGATGATATATGAAGGTCACAACATACCTTCCTTCACAGGTGACAAATCGTTGAAGACCGGTAATCATTGGATGATATTCTTCCTTGATGTAGTTCCTAGGGATCCCCTTCTTCCAGTCAGGGTGTTGATGGTCTTCTTTCAAGAATTGTTGGCACATTTCTTTGTTGATTCCTACACCTTTGAAGTATTTGGCTCCTCTTCTAGGTAGTCTCATAACCTCCCTTAAGGTTTCTTCATTGATTGTTAGTTGTAGATTGCCTATATGTGAAATCTCTCCATCATAACCCTATATAAACTCGTGAGATATCTTCTCGTGCCAGCCTATCAATTTTTCCAGAAATGGTATCCACCCTGATCTAACATATTTTTCTTGACATAATTGGAACTCCTCGGTTTCCCTATAAATTTGGAAGACCGGTTCGTGTCTACTAACGACCATCATTATAAGTTGTGAGAAAATGATCGGGCTATAGCACAAGGGTTTAGTTAATTAATGAAGGGTTTGGTACCGGAAAGGAGTAGGCTCGGGATTGGAGAAATCTCATGACAAGGGGGAATATGGTGATGTTGTTGGTAATGCAAATGGTAAGTTTAAGTAAGGATGCCGTAAGGAAAAATTATGACCAGATGAGGATTATCTGGATGGCTTCGCCACTAGATAAGACATTTCATTTCTACTCGTTATTGTAATGATGAGGACAAGACATTGGGTGTTCAAGGAATCATTTTGGGATAGGTGATTGGATGTTTGGGTGGTGAATTTGATGTTAGGTCATGGTTCATGATATAAGATAGGTTCGTGAATTGCTTAAGGACGAAATATATTCGTGGCTTATCATTTCTATGCATGCTTCATATTTTGATATGATTTTTTTCCTTAACCATGTTCAAGAGCTATGAGAGGATTGATTGAGTTTAGGCATATGGGTATGAGGGATAGGCGCATGGGTTTAATACTAGGGTCATAAGATCTAGTATATATTTTCATACTTATTGTAGTTTTATGAGAATAGGAAAATAAATACCATGTTACCTTTTCTTTTACCTTTGTATGATCAATTCTCATAGCATGTCTAACTACTTGTAAATTATCGGAATTCATCCTTTTAGACTAAATCTTCTTGAAAAATTGGTACGGGAATGTCCTGTACTTATTTTATTCTGTGCTTATCTTCTTTTGTATTTGGTTCTGCAGGGTAATCATGTAAGTCTGGAAAAGAGTTCTGAAGGGGCTCTTTGACCTTCCCCCATGCCGAAGATGTTGTATATCTGTATGCAAGAAGATTCGACATTTTATATCATAATGGAGAAAAGATGATAAGTGAAAAAGAAACCAATCAAATTTTAGAAGTACAGTTTATAACCTATCATATGAT
>SNQJ01S0121709.1:0-21051 GCA_010110895.2 Picea sitchensis | reverse complement strand
CTAATCTAACTAATTCTAACCTATCCTCGGAGCAAAACTAAAAGAATGAGTACAACGAAAGATAACACCATCAGAACCATAAATAGTTCAAGTATTCTAATGATAAATGAAAACAACAATGATATAGATACATAGTCAAATAGTTGCACCACACATCCATAACATCGTTTCTATACCCACGAGGAAATATGTGACAGCATAAGAAAACAAAAAAAAGTGCAGAAATAATTCATACAACGAAATCCTATCTACTCAATTAAAAGATAAACACATAAAGAATAGTCTCCAGTACACCCATCAACATCATAGATTTACGAAATGCCTCCTACTCTTTATTACTCAGAAGTAAAAGTACCATATTTTGTTACAAAGGGAAAACGTCTAAATTCCCTTCAACTAGCTCTCTTTTATAAAACAAGAGAGAGACTCTTCAACTCTCATAACCATTCATTTTGTTTTCCCCTAATTTTGTCTTTTTTACATTTCAAATTTCTTTTGCATTTCAAAAATGTAGATGTGGGAGTTACAAATGGGAGCTGAAGAGACTCCTGAGTGATTAAATTCACCCTATGGAAGTTTACAAATGATATCTATTTAAATTTATTATCCACTCTGCCTGTTGGGTCGTTTTATGAATTTCTTGGGTCGTTTTGGGCATTTCTAGCTATGGTATGCTAAACAAGATCATTCTAGCTTCTTCTCCTCTATATCATATTTCCATCCAACCCTTGCTATTTTGATTTTGTTTCCCATAGCTCGAGATATGATTGTTTGAAGTCTGCATATCCGGTTCTTCATCCAAATTTGGGTTTCATATGTGTTTTTAATTTTTGGACCAGTTCTACCCTCAATATGTTATAATTTTCTATCTGAGCCTATTCTTCTCTCCTCTAAATTTCCATTGATCCCTCCTAGGCATTATTTTGTTACTCGTAGCTCTAGATATGCCTATTTGAAGTCTTCACAATCCATTCCCCCCCAAAAAAAAATTTGTGGTATGTTGTTCTCTACAATATATGAGATTTTTTGTCACTTTTATGACCTTGATACATATTCTATTGTATTCCTATACTCGACACCTTTCCAACGAGGTATCATGGGTTCAATTCAGACACCTGTAGCCCAAGAGATGACTGTTTACAAAATGCTACTTGAATGGTATTTTGGGAAGAGTTGGTTGGGTCGGGAAAAGTGTTTCATTCGGAAGATATGATTGGAAGGGAGTTGATCAGGTTGGGAAAAATTGGTCAGGTTAGAAGGAGATGATAATTGTCGGAAAAAAATTATTGGGTCAAAAGATATGACCGAAAGGGAGCTGATCGAGTCAGGAAAATTAGTCGGGTCAGAAGGAGATGATCGTCATCAGGAAAATTGATGGGCATGATCTGTATCATTTTGGTATGGATGAATTACGATGAAAAAGAGGGCTCCAAGATTGAATGTGGGCCCTATGGTCCAATTGGTAGGTTCCATGCCAACATCCATGTTAGTTCCATGTCATAAGGAACCAATGACATATAGCCACGTGGAAGTGAGGTGGAAATGGTGAGATTTGGCTTAGTTTACTTTGGGAGGCCATAAATTTTGATCCAAAACTCAGATTTAAGTATGGTTACAACCATTGGAATGATATCAAATAGAAAAATACAACTATGAGGTTTAGTTAGAGAAAATAATAGAAGAAAAGAAAAGGAAATATCAATAAATAAAGGGTAGGATAAAAGAGGAAGAAGATCAAAGGATTCCCCCACATGCATCTCAAGGTTGGATAAATCATGAAGAAGGATATCATGCTAACCTATTATTGCAACCACAGAAGGAGACATAATCATTTATGTGATTAAGAGGACATTTTCCTATATATCAGAAACATTATATTTCCTTTCCTTTAAGCAAACTCATGAATAAGTCTAGATTTTTAAGAATATGAAAGAGAGAGGTTCATTGAAGGAAATCATCTATGATCCAGATTAAATAACTATCACAATAGCTACACGCATCTAATATTCAACACATAGAAAGGATTAGTGACCTTATGAATCAAGTTAAGAATTGTCCAATATGAATATGTTAAGCAACATATGCTAACAAACTTTGAATAAGTCATCCAGGAAAATGATTGAAAACCTACATCAAAATCATTCAAGACATGTACTAGATCATCAAATCTTACAATGATATAAAATCATTAAAAACTTGGGAAACTATATAAGGTAGGAAGACAATGTATCGACCAGTCATAAAAATGTCAATGAAACATCATAGGTAAACTAAGAATCATGAATACATTTGAAATCATAAGATCAAAAGAGATAATAAGCCTCCATCAAAACAATCATCAATGAAGACCAAACCTCAACTCTCTCAATGAAGGAAAAGATATAGCATTAGGCTCAAGCAGTAGAGGATTAAGCAATAGGATTGAAATTTAAATAAGGGCCCCCTTTGCTTTAGCTTCTAAAAGAAAGAGTAAAAGGGGGGTTTTTGCAGCTACAAGTACAAGGTGATGCTACTATGTTCCCGAGGTCTTTAAATGAACCTCCATGGTATGATTTTTCACTATGCGAATATATGTGTTGAAGTCGAACATAGTGAGACACCATTTGATTACCGGTCATTGATGTATACCATTAAAAAACATGAGACAACCCACTAATAATGATAATGGGTGTCAAGGTACCTAGTACAATCTATCAAGTGTGAATAGAGGATTTGTTGTCAAACACATGATACAATCTATCAATCACGGGAAATTAATGTATTCCCACTATCAATAGTGAGGGAACTTTCCACTACTAATTGCAAGGCCCAATGTACTAATAATGACTCTAGATTCCTTTCCCATAGCAATATGTGCCGAAGTCAATAGGAAGAGATCCACTAGAATAAGGGAATTAAGGAATCCCCCATCAACCAACATGAGGAGAAGTATAAGGCCAAATATTTGGAAGGACTCGGATGAAATATTGAAAGGACCACCACGAAGTACATCTCCCATGTGCACCAGATGTAAATAGTGCATGAAAGAGATCCTCTGAATAGAAACCAATAATGAATACTACTGACAAAGGTGAGGAAACCATCAATCGAGACAAATGAAATCCAAGGTGCTGCATGAATCCCAATGTGTGAATAATGTTCTTGTTGTCGAACATAGGGGAAACAACTCAATCAATGACCAATGATGGAATGTCATGTGTTGAGCACAAGGTCACCTATCATTGATGTAAATAGGGATAGGGTGCGAGTCTAGGTCAAAATCTCAAAGAAATATGTTGTGGTCGATAAGAGTTTAACCCGCCAACAAGAATTCAATGGGGACCCTCCATACCAACATGAGTATAGTACAAAGAAATGTTTTATTTTGAGATGTACTTGACATATAGGAAGGTTGGATTACAAAGCTGATCATTTTGTGGAATGGACAACACAGGCTAAAAATTCCTCTGAACAAAAACACGACACAATATGTGACTTAGGCAACATGAACTGAAAATGAACATTGACATAAGCCTGTGATTTAGGAGGAAATAAAAGACTCTCCATAATGATTGGAAGAAAAACTAGTCGAAGGAGTAAAAACTCTATGTAATTGGTTCAGTTTCCTAAAGTCATACTAACCCAAATAGTTGAGACTAGACTCAAGATTGTGTTCTTTATTCAGAGACGACTCAACTGATGCCAATAACAGTAAATAAGACTCATTCTCACACTCTTTTATTATTATTATTATTATTATTGTCTTTTTCATATTAGAAATCCTGAAAAAGAATAAATAATGCTAGAATACATAGAGGAAACGAGTGTCACAAGTAGGGAAACTAGTTCCAAGTGCAAGGAACATACATATGCTCAATGCAAGGAAGCATGTGCAGGATATGGACACTTGGGGGATTGTTTCCTCCCAAGGTACATTTTTCATATTGAAAAGGAAAAAATTTCAAGGATAACAACTAATGAGAATGCATAATCAAATGGGTGTGTAACAACAAGTTGAAGCCAACATTAGGCTCAAAAGTGAGAGCAATAAGTATGCAATGCAGTTACGACTTGAACACAAAATTATGGGAACCCCGTGGGTAAATAGTCAAAATAAGAATGAGAAGAATATGAGGTTTCAATGCAATTCCATGGTGGGACTAACATGATTTTTGAGCCTAAGAAAAACTTCAGCATGGGCACTGAAAGGAAATGCAAGTGCTAACTAGGATGCCCATGATGATAGGATCTACCATGAATTGAATGACACTTAAAATTAGTTGGAAATTCTTGTGTCTCTATTAGGTGGGGTTGATCCTAAGGAAAATGCATAATAAGTCATTGATAATGCAAAATGAAAGGTGGAAAAGATCCTACCCTATATTCCAGTGATGGGAAATTACTTGAAAAATTCAGAAAAATTGGACTAGCAGATACAAAAACACCATTCTAAACATCCTCCATACAAAATCTCAACTCAAACAGTCATTGTGTACAAATATTTTGGTTCATTAGGTGTTTTAAAGGTAAAAATAGTAAAAACTATGTAAAAGTGGGTAAAAAGTTCTTCATAATAGGAAAACATAACCTAAATAACACTTTATTTTGATCTTTTACCAAATTGGGAAAATTGAGTAGGAAAACCTTCCAAACTTCATGAGACCATAACTGGAGATACAGTTGTTGAAATCCCTTGTCTTCATAACCTAATAAATAAGCACCTATCTCTCTTCATTTCTATCCAATATTTTTTAGTTTCTCCATTTTTTATTATTTTTTATTTTCAAATAGGGGTGGGCTCATACACACCTTGCTTTGGCATGGGGTGCATATACCTTGCCACATATGTGATTTTTCTTTATGGAAACCACATATATATGTGTATGTCATAAGATGAAGACACATATATGTACACAACCATTAAACAAATGAGAATTGACTCCTCCTTTTTGTCATGCAGAGCTCCAAAATGGTAATTGAGTGGAGAGAGATGGAACATGAAGACATTGAAAAAGAAACGATAGACAAATTAGAGGTATTAGAGGCTCTATGACAATGTGGATTGAGGAAATTTTATGAATGCCAAAACATGCGGGCACATAAAATACTCTTACAACTCTTGATCAACTATTGGAACTCTGATGTGGATGCATTCATGATGGATGATTAGTCTTTGAACATAGAGGTGGATGATATTTGATTCATCAAAGGTCTCTCTCATCGAGGTGATGTAGTGAACCTCGGGACCTAAAGGGGAATTGGTATGATCATTGAGGACTATATTGCATCGTAATTCACCCCTGGGACACAACAGGTTAGGAGTCAACTCTTGATCCATAATATAGAGGACTTGTGTTTGAAGCTCATCTTGCATACCACTACTAGGATAGTCGTATCTACCTTTCTGCACTAGGCATCGGGGTTGCATATGTTTTATGATGTTGAGTGCCTATGTCCAATTATATATGACTGGAGTATGTCTTTATTGCAGAGAATGATAACTCAACTCATAGAGTGAAAGAATGGAAATATGAAGAACTTCGGATATATAAACATTCTATGCTCTTTCATTTTTGAAAGAGTACCCGCTATGAGTCCATGAGTCTTTATGGCACCCCATAGACTCCATGAACCATGGTTACTATGATGGTCCATATTGATACAATGCATGGGAGGTGGGAAACTAATAAATGCACACGATGATGCATTTTATGACTGGTGGTCGCATCAGATTATTGTGATTGAAGATTATCCCTATGAAGGGATACGTTTTTCCAGAGACCTAGACATGGTTGTTCCTCCTGGTGCAGTGCTAGGTGATATTGTTAAGAAACTTTTTAAATTTTCAAAGTATTCAATTTTTGTTTATTTATTTAATTATTTCAAGAGGTAAACCAAAAATATTTTTGGCATGGATTAAAGATAACAAAATATTGTGAATGTGCAGATATTAGATCGAGGAGGCCAGAGGAGTACCCACATCATCGGTGTAGGGCACATGGTGAAGCACAACCTGTCAAGGATGCCACATAGATATAGATGACTTTACAAAATCTCTATAGAAATATGGACCTCCTCACTCACTAAATTCCCATGATCCAGATCGAGGATTTTCCAGAGCATATGTAATGACAAGTAGTAGGTGTACCACATGCCTTGGTATTGATATTCCAATGTCTGGCCAACACTATAGTGTGCTATAGAGGCACATGTATGGGGGTGGGTCCCTCGACATAAAGTGTATATGATCCTCTTGTATCGGTGTATAGATGGAAATTCGGGTCCAAAGGACCAATTTTGTCACTTAAGATCCATATTTGTACTTAATGGACATGCAAATAATATATACATATCTCTTTTTTCCTCGGTATTTATATATAAATGTGTTATATACAATTTTTTGCATGCTTATGACTTTAAATGTGTGACAAATTTCAATCTAATACATAGTTAGTGTATGCATCAGACATTAATTTTTCACTCCTAGAAACATGAATATAAGTAATATAAGTAAAAAGTCGTTCTAGAATATGTACTCAAAGGAATCATCATATCAACATAAAATAGCACACACGGTATTCATAATTTAGCTACAACAACACCAACTAGGAATATAGATGAACTTCTATACATATGATTCTATATGCAATAACATCTCTTAGAATTTTGATCATGGCTCTATACTCGACCACATTATTCATTGCTAGCCCTAGAAAAGTGCCTCCAGATACAACCACTTGGCCCAAAGGTGAATAAATCACCCATGTGGGGGAAGAAAGGTTCTAATTGTGACGACTTACACCATCCTAGAATCCAACATGGACCTAAGACTCCAGAGACATCTTTCAATCAATAAGAAACACTATAAACAACCAAGAGAAAAAAGAGAGAAAAACTAAAAATACTATCAATGTACAATAATTACAAAGGGAAAATGCATGAGAAAAGAGGTTCAAGCGTAGTACCTCCTAAGGTAGAGCTCATTTATGGGCTTCGAAAACACATTACCTTCATAATCATATAATGCATAAGCTGCCTTCCGAAGGGCATGCCTCACAATGTAGGGAATATGCCACATTGGATTAAACTTGCCTACCCCTAATGCGTCTTTGTCCTAATTGTAAACCAAAAAGAGGTCACCCTTGGAAAAGACCCTTGGGAGGATAGATTTTTCATTCTAAGACTTGAAATGATTTTTGTGAGTCTCATTTGTAGTAGCAACATCACAACATTTCTCATCAAGCTTCCTAAATGAACGAGACGTGCTTCTAGATCTATCGTGTTAGGAAGAAGCTCAATGATGATCTTCAACGAAGGAATTTTGCATTCAATTGATATGAATGCTTCCACCCTGTGAACTAGTTGGAAAGGTAGGAATCCTACAACAGTCTTAACCAAGGTTTGGTACACCCATAATGTCAGATAAAGCGTCAAATTCCAATTACATTTATTCTTATTGATAGTTCGTTGAAGTATGATCTTGAAAGACTTGTTTACGACCTCTACTTGACCATTCACTTGTGGATAATACAGAGATGAATGCTCCTACTTGAATCCCAATTTAGACTCTAATTCCAACATCATTCGTTTCTGAAATTGATTGCCATGGTTAGTGACAATCTCTCTTAGAACTACGAACCTAGTGATAACATGATTGAATAGAAACAATTTTTTTGTCTCACCATCATTCGTAAAATTAGGCATGGCCTCCACCCACTTCGTAAAGTAGTTGACGAACATGATGAAATAGTGATACCCCTTATTCGAAGGTAGGTGGAATACGGTGAAATCAATTCCCCACTTTGTAAAAGGACCAATGGTGATGACAGGAAATATCGAAGCAGGATGCATGCACATCTTTCGAGAATCAATCTGACAAGGATGACACTTTTTGACTGCCTCAAGACAATATTTAAAGATTATCATCCAAAAGTACCCTGCATGCAAGATTTTTTGTTATGTAGAAAACCTAGATAGATGACTACCACATGCTCCACTGTGGAAATAATTAAGCATGGACTCTTCTTCGTCATTGGTCAAGAAACTAAAAATAATTGAATCGACCCCACAGTGATACAAAGTGTTTCCAATAATTAGGTAATTCTTTGCCTGATGGTGAATTTGGCATCGATCATCCTGTGAATGATGCAAATAAAATTTCAACTCTTGAGATATATCAAAATATCTCCATACCAAGGATTGCTAGAAGTGATAAGGAAAAAATATTTGTCCAAGAATGAATCTGTAATAACAGTTCTTCATCCTCCCGATGAAACTCCGACATCAACTCAGAAAAAACCAATCACTTCTTGGACTTGGCAGAGATGAATTCCAAGTCAAATTCTTGTAAAATGACAATCCACTTATTATATTTTCCCCCAATTATGTTTTGTGTGGATGTATTGGAATGGATTGACATTTGTAACTACAATGGTTTTCTGTAGTAAAATATAATGTTGTGATCTCTGGAGAACTGAACAACTCCCAAGGCTAGCTTCTTGACATGTGAATAATTTAGCTCAAGCCAAATCAGACCATGACTAAGATAATAAATGACATTATCTTGCATGCTATCATCTTCCTAAACCAATACCATGCCAACCATGGATTCTTCTACCGTGATATACAACAAGAAATCCCTACCATAGTCCAGAGGACTGAGTAGAGGGGAAAACATAAGCCCATTATTAAGCGCATCAAAGGATTGTTGTGTGAACTCATCCCAAATGAAATGGACCCCTTTTTTCAACAAGCACATACAACCCGTGGTGATGTCAGCATAGTTTTCTATGAAGCGTCAAAGGAAATGAGCCTTTCCTTGAAGACTTTGTAACTGATTAATGTGACATGAGGGAGGCAATTGAACTATTGTCTCAAACTTTAAAGGATCAACCATGATCCCCTTGTTGGATATGATAAAACCCAATAGACGCCCTACGCAAAAGATGCACTTGTTCGAATTTAACTGAATATGATATTAACGACATCTTTCAAAGATAAGTCTAGTATGTATTGGATGATCTACCCTCTTGTGAGAGAGAGGAGTGAGGTCATCCAGGTACACTTCAACAATATGCTTTGAATCATGGAATGTGAACTACATGGCCTACTAGAACGTAGCGACCAAATTTTTTAGGCCAAAAGGCATTTTCTTATATGCGAAAGTTCCCCAAGGACATATGAACATTGTCTTATGTTGATCCTCAGGTCAGATCTAAATTTGATTATACCCAGAAAATACATCCATAAAGTAAAATATTTCTCTTCCCATAAACTCATTGATAATCTCGTCAATGAAATGTGTGAGGAAGTTGTCCCTCAGACAATCTTTTTTCAGATCATGTAAATACCTACAAACACATATAGTTCCTTGATTCTTATCGACAAGAACGATTTTTTACACCCATTCAGTAAGAGGAACTGAATAAATGAAGTTTGGATTAGATGTTTCTCTACCTTATCCTTTATAGTTGTCACCTTCCTAGGATTTACAGGTTGTAACTTATGTCGAATAGGCTTGGCATTCTCATAAGTACGAATCTCATGTTCGACAATGTAGGGGTCAATGCCAGATATTTCCTCGTAAGATCAAGAAAAAACATCATGAAACGCTTTAGATAAAGAGGTGTACATATAGATCTCTTCTAGAGAAAAAATTTCACCGATAAAAACGTTTTCTATGATGCCAGGAGTATTTGAGATGTTGATCATAATATTTTATGATATATTTTCCATGTTCCCCTTTGTATAAACACCATGTTTTTCCAAAGGGTTCACAGATTGATCGACACATCTACTCACAGTTGATTGGAATTCCCCAGCTTCAACTCAATTGAGTTTTGTAAGGAAGTAAGATATATTATGGAGATCCTCCCATGGTTGTTCTGGCCTTGTCATTTCCTCTATAATAGCCTCATAATAAGGTAAGACAATGTCAAGGAAATTGATAGAAGTTGAAGAATTTTTGTCCCAAATGGGCTTAGGAAACTGATCCTCTTCTTCCATCTATGAAGGAGTCGGATCAGAGTCTATAGTATCTCACCGGATTTCTTGATAAGTAATATCTTCTGTAGATAGTGGAATTTCCATCTCTGAATGTACAATACCTTCAACCGATTCACATGTTGAGAGTAACACCCACGATTCTTCAAAATACATAGTTATAAATGAACCTACCCGTGCATCAGGGACCGGGGTAGCACAAATGTACGAAATTGGCACTAGGAAATTAAAGGTTCCCATAAGAAAAGGACACATCCCAATACCAATTCTCTCAGTTTCCGTCTGAGAGTTATTTATCAATAGGACCATAGATCCCATAATTTCCATAGAGTTAGAGTGATTGAATGACATTTGGTTTATCGCTATGATCTTCCCTTCATGAAGGAAGCACAAGACTTGAAAAACCGATGAGCAAATAGCCGTCATTGCATAATTCCAAATCATTCCTATCAAAATTTTATAGTCAAGAAGAGCGTCGACTACTTCCACCTCCACTGAAATGACCTTTCCCCCTAACTGGAAATAAAAAGAGGAAATGAGACCATGTGGTATAAACGATCGTCCATTGAATGCGGTTAAAAGTGTAGGAGATGGGGTAAGCTTAAGAGAGCCAATGGATTTCCTACAAGACAATGACATAACACATGTCGAAGCACCTTCGTCAATGACATTCCTCCGAACAACATGTTTCACATACATGATATTGATTTGGAAGGCTACGTGATAAGGAAAGAGAGGCTTCGCATATGTGACATCGAAGTTCATAATGAGATGACTCGAGAAGTAAACAACACTTACATTGGACAATAGTGCAGCTCATTCTGTAGGGAAACTTTGAAGCACCTCTAGGGATGACATCACACATGGTGTATGAGCCAAGTCCTCAACAATGTAATATTTGGGCGTAGACTTAACATTCATATTGTGAAACACACACTTATACACACCTTTCAGTATGCATTGCACTGTTTCCTTCTTAAGATTCTCTATATGCAGATAATTCATAGGATCAAAATTTTCTTTCCCCTTAAACGTCGAGTCAATATTATCATAATCGTGAGCTCTGGTCAACAAGTCAATATCCTCCTTCTTATGGTTCACCATATTGATGAATGACATTGTTCCATTTGACAAGGCTGCATTTTGGGTTCCCCTTGCATATTTCTAGTAGAAGAGCCTTCCTACATATTTTGTCCTTGTGGAAACCGGTTCTTCAGCACAACAAGTTGTTGTTGTGCTAACAGGCATTGAGTCTCTTCCATATTTGGGAATTGATGGGTAAGGTGATATTCACTACAAATGTTGCAAGGTAATTTCACCTTCTTCTTCTTCTTCTTCTTGGCCCCTACAACATTTGCATCGTATTTTGAATTTTTATTGTTGTTTCCACCTCCCTTTTTATCCTTACCCTTTTTATTCTTCCCATTGGGTTTCTAAGTACCCTTCGAGGCCACTGATTGTACAATGTGAACATTCGATGACTGGATGATGGAAATGGATGAAGCCATAGCTTGACCAGTTGTTGGTGCAAAAGTGATTAGACCAGGGTCCTCTTACAATTTCCAACAAAAGGTACCGAAGTAGTCTAGAGCGGTAGCATTTTCATATTCCCGGGAGGGAAGAAGTCTCACTCGAAGTGCAACTGGGATGAGAAATATAGGGAAGGGTAAGGATAATACTTAGACAAATCTTTGAAGTATCAAGAGTCATACCAATATTGTGCAATCTAGTTTAAACTTGTGGCAGATATGAACGTTTCCTAACCGAGAATGAAGAAAATAGAGTTGTGACGATATTCATAAGCAAGCTATATCCAATTAAGTGTATCATACATAAAGATAACAGACCATTCAATACATTCAAAATACTAAATAAACAAGTTAACTTCAAGAAAATGTGGGTCTCCCATTATATTATCATATAACATGTTTATTCTAGAAATACAAGATCCTACTGAGTTACCAATGCAAATTGGTCATGCCAAAGCTAATAGAAAATGATCTGTACTACTGAGAGACAAGGTTATCTCATCCCCTTTCTCTTTCAACACTACAACAAGACATGACTACATTACATTCTATGTCTAGATTTAAACTCAGATTACAGAACTTTAGCTAACCTAACAATATGGATGATAACAACAGTGACTCTAGCAACAACAACAATCTCAGCCCAACCCCTTTACAATCACATGGATCCCCTATATATATATATATATATATATATATATATAAATCCTAGAATGTAAGAAAATAGAGTTGTGGGACGACATTCATAAGCAAGTTTATAATGCACTATGTATCATATATAAAGATAACAGACCATTCAATACATTCAAAATACTAAATAAAAAATTAACTTAAGAAAATGTGGTCTCCATTATATTATTATCATAACATGTTTAGCCCTAGAAATACAAGATCCCATCGAAAGCTACCAATGCAAATTAATATCATGCCAAAAGCTACACAGAAAATGATTCTGTATCACTGAGGAGACAAGCATCTCATCCCTCTTTCAACACTACAACAAGACATGACTACATTACATTCTATGTCTAGATTTAAACTCAGATTACAGAACTTTAGCTAACCTAACAATATGGATGATAACAACAATGACTCTAGCAACAACAACAATCTCAGCCCAACCCCTTTACAATCACATGGATCCCCTATATATATATATGTATATATATATATATATATATATATATATATATATATATATATATATATATATATATATAATCTAATCTAGGTTTTTTTGTTGAGAGCCTGAGAGTTATTTCTTATTCTTGAACTTGTTGCAACTTATTTCTTCAAAACTGATGTTGCGCTGTCCTTCCAACCGCTTTCTGTTTCTTCCTTTAGTCTGTTGTCCATCTCTTCAGTAGCTTGCACAACTTATGTTAACCAAAATGAATCTGCAATATAACTTGCGCAACTTCTATTTATCAAAATGAAGGGCCCAACACTCTCCAACCACAATCCTTGACTCGCCCCAAATCAATTCTTTAGCTTTTCCATGGACTCTAGTTTGTCTTGTTGTTATTCCTTGCCTTCTAGTTCTAGGTTTCTTCCATTTCTAGCTTGGATTGTTTCTTCTTTATCTTCTTCAAACGAAGGGCCCAACTCAGGTACTATTTCTAGGGATATTTTCCTGACATCTTGGAAGCTGTCCACTTTGTCCTGTCACTTTCTAGAAAGTAGTGAATCTTCAACAACAAACTATTGGGTCGCATCTGTAATGCATTTTTTTTTCTTGGATGAAACTAGAGATTTCCATTCTGAATTAGATATGGTGCCCACTTGATGCATATGTAGGTAGGTTGTCTAAACTACAAGTCAAAACTCTCTTGGTCTTTCTTAGCCACAGTTTGAGCTTCAAATAATGCATTTAGATCATTGTCTGCTTGCTGGATCTTGTCAAATTTTTCTTGTTGTTCCAGCGGATCTATGGTGTTGGATGATTCATCATTGAGCGATTGGATCTGCAAGCGTAGGTATTCCAATGTTTGGTTGCACCTATAAATGATTCCCATCCAATCAGTAACCTCTTTGAAAATGGTTGTGCACTCTGTAGTCCTTTTATGCAAGGTGACTCTTGTGTTGTTTCCTTCCAAAACCACTTTTTACAAGTTCTCTTGTAGCTTCCTAGGTTGTAGCTTGGCTTATTTCTTACCATCCCGCAATTGTACTTCGATATATTTTTCTCATTCTTCCAACTTAGACCAAGCTACCTGAATTAATTCGATCTGCTCGACAATCTCACTTATTGTGATGGATTATGGTAGCTGAGGCATTGTATTTTTTATTATTGTCCAAGCCTCTATTAACGTTTCCTTCACCTTCTCTACTTTATGCTCTACTTGAATCTTTAAGTATTCCTCCTGTGTTAGTTGTGTCTGTGCTAGGATTCCTTCTTACTTCTAGAAGTTGGCTTCTCATTCGTCCTACTGGATCCTCTGCTCCAATTTCTCAGTTGAGGCTCTGATTATTCCCACTAGCTTCACTATTAGCAATTGATCAAGGTCGTGAGATGAAGTAGTGGCATCCAGGGATAATCGGACTTGTAGTGGTAGTCCACTAGCAATCGAATGTTCTGCACATTTCTGTGGATTCTAGAGTATTGTCTCTAGTTGTTCTTTCAAGGATGATGCACTATGCCCTGAGGTTGTTTGGGGTTCTATATGAACTAGATGTGCTCCTGCCTCTGTGTGTAACAAAACTTCTGGAGTCTCGCTTCTGATGATGGGAATCTCAACATTGACTATTGAGAGAGGACTCTAGGTGCATGGAACTTGTGGTATTGGAGAAAGTGGTGGTATTTATTGTTGTCGACTCTCCATTGAAGGCAGAGTGACCGAAATGGGTACTGACAGAGCAACTGGATGGCTCAAGGATTTGGTGGTTAGGGTAATGGGTTATTTTACATTCTCAAAAGGGTCGGGGTTATCCATCTGCATTGGCTCGGGGGATGTGGGTCGGGAGAGAAAAATGGTCTCATGTGGTGGCGATGGGGCTTGTTCAGTGATGATGGTTGTGTAGGAAGTGGCGTTTGGCTCAGGATCATCTGTGATGTTAATCACAGTCTGGGTAGCATGAATGGAGACCCTTTTACGAGGTAGAGTTGAGGATATCGACTGTGGATTTATCCCTTTGGCCGAGAAAAACCTTCTACGAGGTTTCATTACCGAGACATATCTTATAAATGTAGTGGAAAGGATTTCATTCACATCCTTACCTGATAAAAAGACATGTTCTAGAAGCTATGGAAAAAATGGAAATGTCCTCTTTTTCCGCTCCAGGGGTTCCTCATCCTCTTCTTCTTATGATTCCATTGACATTTGGACATTCTACTTCTTTGTTTCTAGTTCGAACTTGGCACTACTAATTCTTCCTACCCATTTTTCTTTAGGAGCTCTAGTGGCAAGAGGTAATGCGCACCAAACTTGCGTGGGTTGCGCTTAACACCAGGCCATGAAATGACTTCCTTGTCGAAGGCTTCTTTGTCTAGATAGAAGGGTAACGACCTTGTGTGGAGGTCCTCAGGCTTTGCATGCCTCGTCCAAACAAAAGTGTGTGGTGATTTATCCCAAATGCGATGTTTCGGGTGTTGAGATTTACCAGTTCCTGTGGTATGCACAACCGCTGAATTGTGTAGATGAGGTGGTTGAACCACTTCAGGAACGTTGCATTGTTGAACTCCATATTCTCTAAGTCTAACCTTGATTTCCAAGGCTCAAACATATTGGCTAGGCGACCCTTATTTGCAGGTGACAATTGTCTTCCTGGAGGTGATTACCATTTACACATTGCAAATTCTACTAACAGGTATCCGTATGTAAAATTTCCTCCCTTCTCCTAAGATTCATGACACGCAACTAGGAGTTCCTCTAGTAGGTAGCTGCACCAATTGAACAAAACTCCATTTACACAGAAGTCTACTACTGAAAGAGCATCTAAGGTGCATTCTCCCTTGTAGTACAAGTGCATAACCTTACTAGTACAAGCGCATAACCTTACTAGCGATCACATAGAAGGTTGTTCGGACTGCCTCTGGTAGGATTGGGTCGATTTTGGCTGTATGCCCGCCTCTCTGTGTATGGAATTTCTCATACATGATGACTTCTCCCTTCTTCCTCCCATGGTTGTTGGGGCCTTGGAATCCTTTTGATACATCCTCACCCTCGAGGGATAATATGGTGAGTTGGTGGATGTCTTTGGCATGAATAAGATATCTTCTATCAAGCCATATGATCATGTCATACACCCGAATGATCAAAAACTTGGCTCAATGTGCAACCTCACCAGTAGTTTCAAAAATTAGTAGATCCTTGAGGTTCATGATGGTGTAATTGAACAGTTTGATGAATTATGTATTTGACACAAACTGAATACCTCCCATTGCATCTGGAGACAAGTCCCAAGATACACTAATATTCATCTATGGAAACAATACTTGGTCCATCAGGTTGAGGTCAAGGAGTTTTACTTGCTTGACATTTCCCTTGACATCACCCATGATCTTGACTCTGGGATCACACAGATCATCTGGAATTGCTTCTTTTGGAGATGAACTTTGGCCTCCTATTTCTCTTGGCATTTTGGCTCTAGAATGCTAGAAAACTAGACAAGATGAGTTGGGGTTCGGGGTCACAACTAGGGAGAAGAATATTTCACAAACGAGACAAGGGTGCAGATAGCGCAAGACAAAATATAATTGAGGTAAACAATAAGTCTCGCTCGTCAGTTCACATTGTCTTACAAGTGAGATAACTAGAGATTTTTGTAACTACTCATAAGGACACTCATCATTAAACCATAAACATAATCTCAGGCTTAGGTGTCTGACATGATTGATATCGGGGTAAAAACTTATAGGGTGATCTTGGCTTTAATGAACAGGTTGACATGGACGCGGTTGAAATGAGGGCTTACTGTTTTAATGGTTGAGAATCCTGGCAAGGATACTGATGGCATCTATGCATATTCCACCTTTATGGCTTGACGAAACATTCAAATGAGTTATTGTAGCTACCATAAAGGGTATGACTGGATGGGATGTGTATGGCACATGGGATGTGATACAGTTCGGATTCGCCCTGCCTTTGACCACAATGGGGGTCCCCATCATATTTAATGACTTCATTTAATGTAATGGTGGCTCTTCTGATATTGTGCATCTAAGTAATCATTTCTACCCAAAAGCAACGCTTAGACTGAAAAACAAGTATATGTCATGGCACAACAATGCACACTCTGACGTTATTAACTGAATTAAATAAATTAAAGGAAATTAAAATCTAACTAATGTACATGATCCCTTGGACTGGAGCAATAGTCCTTTGGCTCAATCATGAGAAATATATGGTTTCAGGCAGGCGCCATTCACCCATCCTGGTCGAAGGATACCATCCACTTACGCTATCTTGACTACACCAAAGTTTTAGATTTTCGCAACTATGAATGGACCCAGCCAATGCATGTGCAACTTACCTGGATGTTTTTTATAATGCCTGTCATAGATTAGTACCTTATCCCCTTGCACAAATATGGTAGCCTTAATGTGCCTGTCATGCCAAGATTTATGTCTAGCTTTCTTAATTGTCTGATGAAAATATGCTAGAAATCTTGCTTCCTCAAGTTCTTACAAATATGCAATCCTCTGTGCAATTGATTCATCATCTGTCATGTGTGTAGCCTATGCTATATAGAGACTAGGGGTAATAAACTCTACAAGTACAACAACTTATTTCTCATAAACCAATTGAAGAGTATACATGTGTAGATTCTTCGTGGTAGTCCTGTAAGCCCACAAGACTGTTGGAACTCTATCATCCCAGTCTTCCCTATTTGCGCAACATACTTTTGCCATTCCTCTTTCCAGAATTTTATTGAACCTCCACTGTATCGTTAGCTTGTGGATGGTAAGGAATGCTCTTATGGTGTTGTATAAGGAATTATGTTGTCAACGTTGCAATTGTGTTGCTGATAAAGTGATTACCTTGATCACTGGTCAAGCTTCTAGGACATCCAAACTGAGTGATGACGTTCTCAAAGATAAATCTAGCAGTTGTATTTTTCAAACAGTATTGAAATTCCTCTGCTTCATCACATATTGTGAGGTAATCAATTTCAGTAATTATGTATCTGTCCTTTGAGTTCTTAGTCGAGGGGTTGATCGGTCCAATAAATTCCACAACCCACTTATTAAATTCCTGAAGTGCCATGACTGGATGAAGGGGTAATTCATCCTTGTGTGACGACTTTCCTACTCTTTATCAAGTGTCACAAGATATAACATACTCTTTTACGTATTTAAATAATGTAGCCCACCATAATCCAACTTGAAGTACCTTATGTGCAATAACTTTATCTCCAACATGTCATCCTGCAACTCCACTGTGGCATTCCCACAGGATATCTTGCCTCTTGTGGTTCAATACACATCTCCTAAGGATGTTGTCTAGCCCTAGTTTATAAAGTTCTCCCACAATTAGTTGATAGTCTGCTAACGAACCACCATATGTCGTTTTTGGGTTGTAGAGTAATTTTTTGGGTAGGTCCCTGTACTGAGGAAGACAATAATGTCTTCAAGATACTCTGGGATGGCCTCAATTCAGAATAGGTCCACATATGGCAGTTGATCATCCACTTCTCCACAACTTTCACCTGACTCCAAATTGGAAAGGTGATCTAGACCTACATTTCATCTTCCCGGTTTGACAATTACTTCTAATGAAAAATCTTGAAAAAGTAGTAGCCACCTACAAATCCTTCCTTCAGGTATTGTTTTATTGACTAGGTACTTCAACGCAGAATGGTCAGTAAAAAAACTTAAAATGAGAGACTAACAAGTAGTGTCTAAAATTTTGTAATGCATAAATCATAGCTAGACCTTCCCTTTCGGTAATTATGTAGTTGCATTCATCTTGTGAAATTTTTCTGCTGGAAAAGTAGACAGGGTGGCTCATATTTCCTTCCCCTGGTTGCACTAAGATGGCTCCCAGGGAAATGCCTAATGCATCCACATGTACATGGATTTCAATTTCCCAATTGGGAAATATCAAGATAGGTGTAATACTTATTTTTTCTTTGAGAATGTCAAATGATTTATCACACTCTGGTGTCCACCGAAATAGTTTAGACTTCTTCAACAATATTTCTAGAGGTGAGGTGATATTTGCATATCTTCTGATGAACCTATGGTAATATCCTGTATGCCCTAGTGTAGAGTGCAACAGTTTAGCACTTGTAGGTGGCGGCATGTTCAGAATGGCCACAAATTTAGATAGGTCTACCAAGAATCCTTCTCTGCATACAATATGGCCTAACAAATTTCCATGTCGTACACATAAAATGCACTTCCTTAGATTCAAAGATATCTGCAATTCAAGAAATATATCAAACATTAACTAGAGTAGTCCTACATGGTAATTTAACAAGTTGTATACCGTCCAATCGTCCATATATAATTCTACAAATTTGTGGATGAACTCTCGAAATGATACTATTACAATATGAGAGAAGACTGTAGGGGAATTATTTAAGCCAAAGGGCATTACGTAGTATGCAAATGATCCCCATTCAGTTATGAATGTGGTCTTATTCTTGTCTTCCTCTGCGATTTTGACTTGGTGATATTATGAGAATCTATCTGTAAACAAATAAGATTATTTTCCCGCAACATGATCTAACACTTTGTCACTGAAAGGTGTTGAAAATGGATCGTGCACACATGAAAAATTCAGACTTCTGTAGTCCAAAGAGACCTGAATGTCTTATGTATCTTTCTTGCCCTGGATAACTATGGGACTAATCCACTCTGCTTCTTCGATTAGGAAAATAAGTCCTGCCGCAAGCATTTTGTCCAATTCCTTATTGACCTTCTCTTTTATTTTAGGATTAAGTTGATATGGTCTGTGCTTCACAGTTCTTAAGTCGGGTTTCAAATTGATTTTCATTTCTCCCATGGCTCCTTTTATACCTTTCATTTCTGAGAACGTTTTCGGAAACAAGTCCTCATACTCCCACAACAGGCTATGTACTTCATTCATAGTTTTCTCATCCCAATAATTTCCTATAGAAGCTATCTTAGGATGCTTTGTACTCCCTATATTAACTTTCTTCAACCTTAGTGGATGGTTATAGGAGCTACAGGTGTGACTAGGTACAATATCCTGAATCTCTCTACTACCTTTTGTTTCTTTTATGGTTAAGTTTCTAAGATCTTCCAAGTCATTGGGTTTTTCCAGGTCTTTATCAAATTTACAACAAGGTATAGATATCTTATCAGTTTCAAGATCCAGACTAGACTGAAGTAAATGAACATGGTCAGCACATATTACTAGACTTGATCTCTTTTTGAAAATGTTAGTGAAAAACATTTCCCTGATTCTTTGAAGGAATGTGTTGATCTCAGGGGACTTACTTGTAAAGAAGAAGTCCTTGAAAAATTGGTCTTGTAGGGTCTGCCAATAGTTTGTTTATCTTTTGGTCTCCTTATGTATATACCAAGCCTTTGGTATTGGACCCAATGAATGGATAAATACTTGAACCCATAGGTGAGAGGGTACTTCCGCAACTCTCCACTTCTTTAAGCAATGCTTAATATGCACTTTAGGGTCATACCGTCCATCAAATAGTTGCGCATCTTGAAAATCGATATTCATCTCTTCTTTCAGTTGATCCCTACTTTGGAATCGACATTGGATGGATTGGTTGCATCTTTCCACTCCATAATCAAGGCTTTATGGGTGGCCCACCATCTAATGGGGATATCTGGCAAGGCTAAGTCAAGAACATAGATCCTTTGATCTGTCACTATTTTCTCTTCCATGCTGGCAAGAAAACTATGTACATCTGAGGTACCATCATAGGTCGGGTGTTCTTTGACCTCGGTTCCAATCCATCTTGTTTCTCTGATAGTTGTGCATTGTCTTGATATTTGTTCGTATGAACCTTTCTACCAACTCTCAAATGATAATTATGAATCATTATTAGTAGACTATATGCTTCTCCAACGTACCGATCCATCTGCAGTGGGATTTATGTAATTTGGTCTTGCTCCTGCTGTTATGGTTTATAATTGGTCAAGAGCATTTGACTCCATATTGTGGTCCACTGGTTCAATGTATCTAGGCCCTAAACATGGATCTAAGGGATAAACTACTTTTATCCCATCTTCTTCAAACGTCATTGTATCCTTCTTTAGATCAATGATAGCATAGTTTTTGTATTCCCAATCAATTCCAAGTAGAGTAGGGTAGGGATCCTAATTATCTCTCATGGTTTCAATTACCTCAAAATTGGTTGTGGTTTTAACTCCCGCAACATCTATTTCCTAATTTTCCATCCCTCCTACTAGGAAAATGCAGTACTATTTTTCCATTATCTACTGGATGGGGGAATATACTAATTGAGGTTTTCCCAAAGATTCCCAAGTATTTTTGGGAAAGATGTTAACATCAGATCCCAAATCTAGCATGGCATATTTGATTTCAAAATCATCTAGCTGGGCTTCTAACCTAAATTATTTTCATGTTCGCACCTTTCTTCTTTGTAT
>SNQJ01S0121707.1:0-23023 GCA_010110895.2 Picea sitchensis | reverse complement strand
ACCATGAAGAAATGCATTCTTCACATCCATCTGATGGACTTCCCATCCCTTGGTTTCCACAATGGAAAGTGCCAAATGTATGGAATCTATATTCGCTACTGTAGCGAAGGTCTCATCATAATCAATGCCATGCAACTGCTGAAAGCCTTTGGAAACAAGCCTGGATTTGTATCTACTAATCTATCCATCTGCTGCGCTCTTGGTCCTGTAGACCCATCTACACCTGACAAGTTTCCTTCCTGAAGGAAGGGGAGCCATATCCCAAGTCTGATTCTCAAGAAGAGAGTTGTACTCCTCCTGCATGGCAAATTCCCAAAAGGGATTTCTAGCAGCCTCACCATAAGATTGTGGATATGAATATTGAACCAAGAAAAGATTCTTGGGTGGCATTGGTTCAGTGGTAGTGAGTGCAAGAGGAGGCTCCTCAAAATCAAATCGATTCCTCCTAGTATCAATTGGATCCCCAACAATATACCCTTCATCCTGAAGAGTAGTCTGGGCCCACTTGGGTCTCATCTCTGGATCTACATCTGCATCTGCATGCACTAACTCTACATATGACTGTATTGACTCTGTATCTAGATCATATGAATCCTCTGAATCAAAACTCTCATCTGAATAAGATTCAACATATGCATGCTCATTATCTCTAATAGGTGGAAGAACAAAGGTATCTACATGCAGTTACTAAGGTACATGTGAGACACTTTCCTTGAATTCGAAACTTCGCTCCATGATGAGCCGGTCTAAGGAAAGATCAATGAGTCTGTATCCCTTCACACTATTGGGGTATCCAACAAAGATACACTTTGTTCTTTGAGTATCAAGTGCCTTCCTCTTCTCAGAGGGAATCCTGGCCCATGCACATGAACCGAAAATATGAAACTGGGTCACTTCCAGTTTGAGGTCGCTCCAAGCCTTGTAGGGGGTCTTATCCTTGAAATATATATGGGGAGAAATGTTTTGGATGTAGGTTGCACAATTAATTTCTTCAACTCATAATATCTATGGAAGTGACTTTGCATGTAGCATGCAAGATTCCATCTCTTTTAGTGATCTATTTTTCCACTCAGCAACTCTTTTTTTCTGCAGAGTGTAGGGAATCGTGTGGTGCAACTGAATCCTTGCCTCATGAAAAATATTTTGTATCTCATGGTTGACATACTCTCCCCCATTATCTATTTGGACTTTGATTTTATTTCCTGACTTTTTCTCAACAGGGGATTTGAAATCTTTGAGGTGTTGAAAGACCTATGATTTTTCCTGAGAATGTAAATTCATGTGAAATGTGAGAAATCATCAACAAAAATGAGCACGTACCTTGATTTACTGATTGATGGATGTGGAAAAGGGCCCATGAGGTCACTATGGATCAGATCTAAAGGAGATGAATCCTTTTGAGTCTTTCGTTTGCCAAATTTCTCTTGAGGGTGTTTTCCAAGAACACATCCCTCACAAATTCCTTTGGAGAAGTGGATATCGGGTAGACCATGAACCATTCCTTTCTTTCTAAGTTGTCGCATATATATGAAATTTAAATGCCCAAACCTTTTGTGCCATATCCTACTACTTTCATTATCATGGGTAAGCAGTAATGCATAATCTGGTTCAATAAATTCAGAAAATGTGTAGAGTCTAGATTGATGATTTACCTCACCGGTAGAAACCTTGGAATTGGTTTTCATGTCATAGATATCCACTACATCAGGTGTGAATATGACTCTCTTTCCGGTGCTAGATTTTTTCATTTGATACACGGAGAGAAGACTGGCAAAAAAGTTTGGGAACATGCAACACATTCTCGAAGCTTTCGTTTGTGAGTTCAATTCTTCATTTGCTGGTGACCTCGACTGGAGAGTTGTCTACCATCATAATAGGATAAAATTTGCATGCATCCAATGAATAATAGACTTCCTTTCTGGTATCAATGTGGTGTGATGGACCAAAATCTATGATCCAAGCATCGGGAGAGGAGTTTATGGTAATCGAGGCATGGCTAGAATTTCCTTTCTTGGGATTTTGATCTTCTGGCTTCTTCTTCGTGGCACCCTCAAGGATTTGATCTCCAAGGTTGTTTTGCTGAAGTATTTGGGTCATTATATCTATATTTTTTTGTATACATGTGGATTCTGGATGGAATCCTTTATGGAAGTAAGTGCATTTCTCCCCTTTTCTTTCCTTTCCACCTTTGGATCCTGAGGCATCGTTGAAAGGTTTTGAGTACCCTTACTTCTTCGGATTTGCATGTGATTTCCTTTTGTCTTTGTCTTTATATTTCTGATATGGATGACCACGACTATATTTCACAGTAAGTGTATGTGCATTTGGGCCTTTGATTTTTTGCATGTTGATGAGCTTGTTCTGCTCTTGTGTCAGAGACTCGATAAAGTCCTCAAGAGAGGGAATATTCTAGGTGACTCCAGAGGTGAATCTAACTGAATGAAATGTGGATACAAAAACTGAGTATTTAGGACCAAGTTTGGAGAGAACGGTGAGAACCATTTGTTTCTCCTCCTTATATTTATCAACCCCGCAAGCCTTGAGTTGCGATAACAAATCCTTATATTTTGTAAAGTAATCTTGGAGATCGTCGAAGCTTTTTGGATCCAATGTGAGCAATTCCACCTCGCTCATGGTCATCTCATCCTATTTTCCAAAAATTCTTCCACGGTGGTCTAGGCTTCATTGGGGGTCTTACAGGAGGATATGTGAAAGAGGAGTTCAGGAAAAATGAGATTTCAAATTGTTCCAAACACTTCATCCATTCGATTTAAATACTTGGATTTTTCTAGGGATGATGTTGGTTCTATCTCTGTGTTCACGGTTAACCTGTACAATCCTATGCTTCAAAGATTCATTATCATATTCTCCTTCCATGCAAATACATTATAAGGTGTAAGAATGAATTCTTTTGAAAATTCCATTTTTTCGTTGTCTTCAATCTTCGGTACCTAAAAAAATAATTTGTTGTGTCTTTTCCCTAGTAGTATGTCGACTCAGATACCATGTAAATGTGTTGAACCTGCATAGAATATATCTAGCTGGGAATTGACATACACAGTTGCAGAGAAAATATGAGAAAATAGAAGAAGGAGAGAAATAATGGAAAAATTCTCATTAACCAAATTAATGAATGATAATTTACACATGATATACTTTATATAAATCAACCAATGCGCACTGGAGGAGAATCCAATGCACCATAGTGGTGGTATAGAGTGATATGGACAGACACCAATAGTTACCGGAGTAAACTACCACCTATTCTAGTCTCTCGGGCAGTTACGGGAGTGAACTGCCACCTAGTTGAGTTAACTAGTCTATCAATCTTCAATTAACTGACTGAAATAGAGTGAAGTGAGGAGGAGATCAGGGAATCATGAGTAATGTGCTATTTCGGTGATGATCCCAAGGAAAATTCACAATACCTAGTAATGATCCTAATGATGCATGGTGATAATACCAATGTGGCATCTAGACTCCACTCAACTGATCAAACTGAAGTGTGAACTGAAGAGAATATTCTCCCTAAAATGAGACTGAATAATGACTAATAACATAGGAAAAACCTTAGGAAAAATAAATCCTAGGTGTGTGTGAAGTAACTCCAACAAGTTAAGCCTACAGCCTATAAGCATCTGAGGTCCTTTCCTTCATAATTTCCAAGGTTTGAAAATCCTTATCCTCATGTCCTATAGACTTGCAGAAATTGTAGAATGTAGTCTTAGGAACTGCTTCATATTTTTGCATCATTGGAAAATGATAGGGATCATGTCCAGGTGTTTTACATATTTCACACCATAATCCTACTTTGGGTAAGGGATTTGGCATCCCTGCTCCTAAGTACTGAGAAAATGTTGGGCACTCATTTTTGGAATGTCCTTTTGTTTTGCATAAGGTACAATAGAAAACTTCCCTCTTTTCCTTTCCTTTGTTCTGATTCAACTTAAATGTAAAACTATTGAGATCCTCTCTCATCTCTTCTATAGTTGGATCTGCATGTTTATATTGATTCTCTTCCAGTTGTAGGGATTATTGCAGAGCCTCAACCTAATTCTGTAACTTTTTTTTCCTCAATGGGTATTTAAAATGTGGTAATAATGAGTTTATGAATAGTTTCCTATGTTTCATGTCCGTTATGGGATACTTCAACTTACCTTTCAATCGCTTGAACTTCTGATCGATTTCCCAAACTGACTCTCCTGGATTCTGTTTGATATCTATCATCTCATTCATATATTGATCTTCTGAACTTGGTCACTAGATTTCATTAATTATTTCCTTCTTCACATCTGTGACAGTTGTAGGTGCTCCTTATGGAATGTTCACTGCTAGGCTCATAAATCAATCCAGTGTGTGGTTTCTGAATATAATTGAGAGCTAAGCCACTTTTGTGTCTTAATCCGTCATCTTCTTATCTTCCCAAATATTTTCACAAATAAATATATGTTTCTATGGGTCCTCCGACCCTTCTCCATGAAAGTCTGATAACCAAATGGTTGGATCTGTTCCTACCATTGTAAAATTTGTGGTACCACCTCCACGCGGTGTAGATAATTGACTATTGCTGGATGAACTCATACTTCCACTATTCCCTTGACCTATTAGACTCCTTCTGCTACTAATTACTAGTTGTTTAGAATATTCTTTCTTTTCTGATGTTTTAGTTGCACACGGGGTTGTGGGTTCCACACTAATTTTGATCTAGAATGGAGTTCCTTCTTCTACGTTAGACCCTTGACCATTGGTTTTTCTCTCATATGTGATGCACAATATTTCCTCAATCTGCTCCATAGAACGACAATCCTCTTCCTCTTTTTCATTACTTTCCAAACCTTCCCTCACGACTACTTCCCTCTTTTTCGTATTAATATTATATTGGTAGGGTCTTCCACTGTTCATCGTTCCCACTTTGTCCATTATTTCCTTGATCTGTTCTTCATCCATCATAATGAGGTCCATCACTTCCTGTTGTTTACCTCTATCTATATCCTTCTCCATGTCTCAGATCGTTCTTAATGTTTCCCCCAGTCTCCTCATGTGCGCAGAGTTATTTAGTTGCGAGACTCCATTGTCATCACACCTTTATCATGCAAAAAAATATTGATTGATGTATAAAGTGATATAATATACCTTCCTCTTGGACCCTTCAAAAAATCGTTCTCTATAGTAGTGTATGATTTTGAAGTATCAAATACAAACTCGGTAATGAATCTTGCAATGATGTTATCTAGCCAAAACTTGACTACGCACGCAAATTTATTTTTGACTTTTTGTAGATGCACAATATTTTCAGTAGTCCATTCTACTAGTTTTATATGGTTAGTTGGGTGATTGTATTTTAATCTCAGTATGCACTCCTACAGAAAATGTGGAAATTCATAGAAAAATGACTCATGAAGATCAATAAATACGTACCTATCCAAATATTGGAGTAGTGTATACTTAGGGTTTCTAATTTATTTATGTGAAAACTCAAGATATTTTGTTTTCATCCACCATTCAATCTCTTTTTTATTTTGGTTCCATACTATGAACATCCCCTTCTAATATTTCATTTTCTTCACTGTTCTTCTCAGCAAGTCCCTTTCAATCTGTTCTTCTGGGTTGCAGCCGACAACAAAAACATTTGTTGGAGGTTTTTGGGATGGAAATAGTTCTACTTTAGGTTTCCAATAAAACCCTGAAAACCATCGTCCCTTCTATTGACCACAAGGAAACACTGTGCACCAAGTGCACAATGTAGTCTCACCCGAGATGGCTTATGGGTGACTACAGAAATCGGATGTTTTCATCCTTGGAATGGAGACTTTTGTGGGGATGAGAGACATTATTTATACCTCAAAACACATCATATCTATTATTTTATTACATAAACACATCATTATAACTTAGATATACCATTCAGTAATCAATTACATTCATTTATGATTTATTCTGCAGTAAATATCCTGGTTACCCTATTGTGCACTGCATTTTACTACTGAGATATTAATCCATTCATCACAACTAAAAATTTGAAATAAATAACATACGCATGCCACACTGAGACACAAATTTGTTGTGGTTCATCCCCCCCATGCTACATCTACAAAGATTTGGCTTTCTTGGCTCTTTTATTATTCTGCATCGAAGTTACAACACTACACACATTAAATTTCTTTCTCCCACCTGACAGTCCTATGGAATAACCCTCATAAGCTACATACTTCCATTCAAATACTGACAATATCACAGTAGTCTCCACGTCCCATGACTTACAATCTTACCCTCGATTAAAATGCTTGATCTAATCTATCTCTCAAAAACTCTCTTTCTCTGTATTCAAACAATAGCTCTAAGATCATAATAATCACTACTACACTATTACAAAAAGGGGTTACTTACCCATTACAAAAATGAACAAAACCCTAACCCACTAACCCTAGGTGGATTATAATTGTCCACTTTCTAACTTATTGATTACGACTAGTCCAAAATCCAACTGTTTTCCTTGTTGATCCACATCTTTCTTCCTTTCTTTGACTTTCCTAGTTTTTTGGCTCTGCTTTTCCAAGTTTTCCGGCGTGCACTCCTTCTTTGTCCCATTACCTAACTGCCTTCATTAATTACCGTGCTTTTCCATATTCTTCCATTTCATCCCTATATTTATGAATATTTCCTCAAGTTTTGTTCCAAAATGGCCTGCAGTAACAACGTGGATAAATATGTTGTTGTGTGAAAAGTGTGTGATGACAATGCAATATGAATGTTAAGGGTCCTCGCACACATAGGAGAACTGGGGGATGACAAGAAGATAGTCTGAGAACATAAGAGAGTGAAGGAAGAAATGAAGAAGGAAGGGAGGGACTGAGGATGCATAGGACTGAAGTAGGTATACTAGAGCAAGAAGACGAGTTTGGAGTATTGCATGGAGGAATGAGGTACAAGAGGTGAAATACTGGGGATGAGAATGGAGTGTCACACAGTGATCCAGAGGGGAGAGACCTTGCACAATAGTCTGAATCATGGAGATACCACATATAGGAGAAGAAGAAGGGGATTTCCAGTCCAGTCTAGTAATAGAAGAACCATTAAGTCCTACTCAGACTGAGTCATGTGTCAAATCCATGATCCCATGTGCGTCACCACAATTAGAGATAACATTTGAAGACTTATCAAAATAACTTATAGTTATCTAGGGAGAATAGAGTAGTAGTAATCAGAGTAGTGGAAGAAGTGTGCAGAGTCATATTCAACCAACATCACCAAGAAGAGGGACTACACAAAGCAAAATGGTAGGGGTAGACAACAACCTTAGACTGCCTGAATTCTAGGGATTTGGGTCAAAGGACCTAGAACAAAATTTGTTTTTTTGCAAGATAATTTGGGCTACAAAGAATGTCTAGGATGAGGATGTGAATATTGCATAGTTAGCAACAACATTCATAGGTCCTGCATTGGTCTAGTACATGAATCTAGAGAGTACCACACTTATAGGGTAGGCTAGGACTTTGGCAGAGATAAGGCAAGCACTACTGAAAGAATTCAAGAAGCCAAACTTTTAGTCAAAGTACATTACAAAACTAAAGGAGATTAAACAGGTGCAAACTGATTCAGTATGGGATTTCAATCAAAGGTTCAAGTATCTAATGGGTAGACCGAATTTCTAGATATCTGATCAACAACATCAAGAATGGTTTATTGTAGGACTTCTACCACACATTCACATGCCATTAAATCAATAGAATGTTGTGTCGCAACTCGAGGTGCTCGAAATTAAAATGAAATTGGAATCATCCCCTGTAGGAGATAGTGGATGGATGGCGCAAGTTCAGACGTAGTTGGTTGCATTGATAATTCAACTAGAAGAACTTACAAAGGGAAGGAGAAATGCAAAAATCCTAGTGTACCAGGTGTAGGACTGAAGCCCATCATAAGGACGAATTCCCAACATTTGCATAATATTTGGCGACTGGAGCACCGAATCCACTACTAGGAGGGGGATATTGCAAGATATGTAAGAAATGGGGCCATCAACCAACTGAGTGTCCATTACTATAGAAGTATCAGAGTACACCAAGGAAATTGTTTTGCAACTTTTGGAAGTCGGTGGGCCATGAAGAGAATGATTTCTGCTCATTCGACTTGATGAGGGAGCGCACATCATATATGTACAAGATTCATGAGGAGAATGTTGTAGCATAAGGGGGTGGTATGCAATACAATAATCAAAGAGGATTCAATTCAAGGAATAGAGGAAACTTTTGTAAAGGTCGAAGCAGAGGAAATTTTGGTAGGGGAGGAAGAGGATTGATAATATGTTATAAATGTAATCAACTGGAACACTTGGCCCACGACTACCCGAATCCATGTACAATTTGCACATACTGCAGAGCACTAGACCATGCGTCAAAAGATTGTCCTTGTTGGTTACTTGGGCTGACCTAGGTTCTGATCTCAAATAGGTTTCTAACAAAACCGTCAAAACTATTGTCCCTCCTGGTAAACCACAAGGAAACGCTGTGCAAATAGTTCACAATGCAGTCTCACCCGAGATAGATTTTATGAGGGGTTGTGATACTCAAGTGCTTGCAGTCTAGGAATGAGTGGGGATTGTGGTTACATCCTTTTCCTTGTGCATCATCATCATTAATCATTCATCTACTTATATGATTCATTCATCTTTAAACCTAGGCATGCATTCTTTTATAACTATTTTCAACCATTCATTCTTGAGCTAATGATTAAAAAAATAGTAGAAGAATTCATTAAAAATCACATAGAACAAAATTCTTTACCGTGGTTCATCCCCTCCTTGAGCTACATCCACAAATAGTTGGCTTCTCTGCTCTTTTATTTATTCTGCTGCAATATCTGCACTGCGCACGTTACATCTTCAAGATTACAATCAAAATGAGGGTAAGTACCCTTTGGGAGGCTGACTAGATCACACCAAGCTCCTCATCCTGTGACCTAACCCTCAAAAAAATTCTTATTCAACTCTACCACAAGAACCATAACAAAACTCACTACAATCAATAGCTTCTAAAAACAACACTAACAACAATAACCAACAACCAACCCACAACCTAGACCTGCTAAGTCTTTATTTATACTATTCTACCATATTATATCCATTACAATATTTGTCAAAAACCCTAACCATAACATGGTAAGGCCTGTCTTCATGCGCTCCATGTTTCTTTTCCTCCTGCATGTTTCTTTTCTTCCTCCTAATATGCGTGCTCCAAAAATAGATCCTTTCCTCAAAATTAGGTGTGCACTCAAAATAGTTCCTTCTTTTGAAAATAGGCATGTGCCAACAGGCCCCCAACACTAACATGTGGCTCATCCCAAGCCACTCAGGTGGTGTGCACTCCCTATACAACCTTGTTCAAGCTGTGGAACTTCTCTGCTAGTTCCTTCCATTTTTCTTTCACTTGTGTAGCTTTATATGTTAGTGCCTCGACCATATGCATTGTTATATATTCTTGTAGAAATGTTTCACTTTCTGAATGTGCATGTACCATCCTCGTATTCTCTTCCTCCATCTCTGCAATTATCTGTGTTGCTTGTTCCTGGAGGGGCTCCAACTGGGCTTGTCTTTCTTGCTTATTAATATGCGTTGTATTTAACTTGGTCTGTAGGGTCTTCATCTCCTGGGTGCCCTTCAAGCACTCAATAATGATCATGGTTTTGTCGTTGTGTCAACTCCTACATTGCAGCATTAATTTTCTCCTCTTTTTGGTCCAAAATTTGGACCTTTTCATCCTCTTCCAAAGTGGTCCAAATCTGCGCAGTTCTGTCAAACAATTCTATGACTTCCTTTGCTTCCCTTGACATTTCCTCTATTTGGAGTGTCATTTGTTGTTCTCTTTTCTCTCAAACCTCAAGATCATTCATAGTATTTAGTTTTTATTTCAGCTCCATGATCTCCTTCCTATATGCTTTAAACATATGCACAATGATCTTTATCTTTTCATCTGTTCTCCTATTTGGTTCTTGCACGATATCAAGAATGCAGTTGTATACCGTTGTTATCTCCTACTCTAGCTTGTTAGCGTGTTATTTTTCCTCCTCATTATTCGAGGTCAACTGGTCATAGGTGATCTGTAACATCTCTCCAACCCTCCTACCAACCTCCAAGTTGGTGGCATCTGTGCGGGCTCTAGATTGCACTTCCTGCATTATACTAGCCTGGAGTTCGTATAGTTCTTTTGTGGGTATCTGCGCCATGAATAACTCAAAGTGGTCACTATACCCCATGGTTTTTTGCATGGTCCCTTGATCAATTCTGACCATCTTCCATGTGACCGTGAATGTATCCCTGCCCAACACTAATATCTAAACTATCTCATCTCTTTCTTTCTGCACAAGGGGTTGTTGTGTCTTTTCATGTTGTTGTGTTGTGGCCTGTGGTACTGCATGAATTTGTAACTATTGTAGAGTTTCATGGAATTCTATGAGTTTGTCCATGATCTCTTCTCTCTGTGCTTCTGCAATGCATACCACCTCTTCCCCCCTATCCTAGACCTTGTCTTCCATGAACTCAGCATCATCCTTTGTCAAGGTGATGATTGGGTCCACCTTGGTGTACTTCATCTTTTTATGTGTTTCCTCCATCTATACTATGGTTCTTTTTTCCTATAAGGGTTGCGCCCCACTCGTCATCACATATACCCTTTCCTCGTCAGCCTGAGGTGTGTTCCTCTTCTTGGAATTATCCTGAATGTCTTCCCTAGGAAACGTTGATGTCCTCCTTGGACTCTTTGGCACTGTGCTACTTCCCGATGTCTAAGTGTGCGTCGTAGCCTTCCTAGTTTTAGCAGCTGGGCTATTTGTATTTTTTTAAGGACCTGCTTTGGCTTACCCCTTAGGTTTGGATGATTGCGTAGTATCCCTTATAGTTATCCAGGGAGAATAGAGTAGTAGTAATCAGAGCAGTAGAAGAAGTGTGTAGAGTCATATTCAACCAACATCACCAAGAAGAGGGACTACACAAAGCAACATGGCAGGGGTAGACAACAACCTTAGACTACCTGAGTTCAAGGTAGTTGGGTTAGAGGACTTAGAACAACATCTGTTTGTTTGTGAGATAATTTGGGCTGCAAATAATGTCTAGTATGAGGTTGTGAATATTGCATAGTTAGCAACAACATTCAGAGGTAGTGCATTGGTCTGGTACATGAAGCTAGAGAGTACCACACCTATAGGGAAGGCTAGGAATTTGGTAGAGATAAGGTAAGTGCTACTGAAAGAGTTCAAGAAGCCAAAGTCTTAGTCACAGTACATTATAGAAATGAAGGAGATTAAACAGGTGTAAACTGATTTAGTATGGGATTTCAATCAAAGGTTCAAGTATCTAATGGGTAGACTAAATTTCTAGATCTCTGATCAACAACATCAAGAATGGTTTATTGCAGGAATTATACCACACATTCACTACCATTGATTCAATAGAAGGTTGTGTCGCAGCCTGAGGTGATGGAAATTAAAATGAAATTGGAATCATCCCATGCAGGAGATAGTGAATCAATGGCACAAGTTCAGACACAGTTGGATGCATTGACAATTCAACTAGCAGAACTTACAAAGGGAAGTAGAAACACAAACAATCTTGGTGTACCAAGTGTAGGACTGAAGGCCATCATAAGGACAAATGCCCAACATTCGCATAATATTTGGAGACTGGAGCATCGAATCCACTACTAGGAGGGGGATATTGCGAGAAATGTAAGAAATGGGGCCATCACCCAACTAAGTGTCCATTACTATAGAAGTATCAGAGTACACCAAGGAACTTGTTTTGCAGTTTTTGGAAGTAGGTGGGCCATGAAGAGAAGGATTTCCGATCATTCAACTTGATGAGGGAATGCACATCAGATATGTACAGGATTTAGGTGGAGAATGTTGCAACAGAAAGGGGTGGTCCACAATACAATAATCAAAGAGGATTCAATACAAGGAAGAAAGGAAAATTTGGTATAGGTCTAAGAAGAGGAATTTTTAGTAGGGGAGGAAGAGGACCGATAATATGTTATAATTGTAATCAACATGCACACTTGGCCTGTGACTGCCTGAATCCATGTACAATTTGCACATACTGCAGAGCACTAGACCATGCGAAAGAATATTATCCTTGTTGGTTACTTGGGATGACCCAGGTTTGGATCTCAAATAGGTTTCCAATAAAACCCTCAAAACTATCGGCCCTCCTGGTAAACCAAAAGACAACGCTGCGCACAGAGTGCACAGTGCAGTCTCACCCGAGATAACTTTTATGGGGGACTGCAATAATCAGGTGTTTGTAGTCTAGGAATGAGTGGGGATTTTGGTTAGGTCCTTTTCCTTGTGCATCATCATCATTAATCATTCATCTACTTCTATAATTCATTAATCTTTAAACCTAGGCATGCATGTTGTTATAACTATTTTTAACCATTCTCCTGGGAGAAATTCAAGCGCTCGATAATGCTCGTGGTTTTCTGTTGTTGCTTCAACTCCTACATTGTAGCATTGATTTTTTCCTCTTGTTGGTCCAACTGTTGGACCTTTTCATCCTCTTCCAAAGTGGTCCAAATCTATGGAGTTATGTCAAACAGTTCTATGACTTCCTTTTCTTCCCTTTCCATTTCCTCTATCTGGAGTGTCATTTGTTGTTCTCTCTCAAACCTCAGGATCAGTCCTAGGATTAAGTTTTTCTTTAATCTCCTTGTTCTCATTCCTATATCCTTCAATCACATGTGCAATAATCTTTATCTTTTCATCTGTGCTCCTATCTGGTGCTTGTGCGCTATCTAGAATGAAGTCATATACCGTTGTTAGCCCATGCTCTAGCTTGTCAGCATGTTTTTTTTCCTCCTCCTTCTTTGATGCCAACTGGTCACAGGTGATCTGTAACATCTATACGACTCCCCTAACAACCTCCAAGTTTGTGGCATCTATGCGGGATCTAGATTGTACTTCCTACATTATACTATCCTTGAGTCAGTACAATTCTTTTGTGGGTATCTGTGCCATGACTACCTCAAAGTGGTCATTGTACCCCATGGGTTTCTACGTAGTATCTTGATCAATTCTGACCATTTGTTGTGTGACCATGAATGTATCCATGCCCTACACTACTATCTGAACTGTCTCATATCTTTCTTTCTACGTAGGGGGTCACTGTGTCTTTTCATGTTGTTGTGTTGTGGTGTGTGGTACTGCATGAATTTGTAACTATTGTAGAGTTTCATGGACTTCTATGAGTTTGGCCATGATCTCTTCTCTCTGTGCTTCTGCAACATGGACCACCTCTTCCCCCCTATCATGGACCTTTTCCACCACGAACTTAGCATCATCTTTTGTCAAGGTGATGATTGGGTCCACCTTGGTGTACTTCATATTTTTGCGTGTTTCCTCCATCCGCATTGTGGTTCTTTCTTCCTGTGAGGGTTTCTTCCCACTCGTCACCACCTGTACCCTTTCCTTGCCAACTTGAGGTGTGTCCCTCTTATTAGCATCCTCCTGAATGTCTGCCTTGGGAACTGTTGTTATCCTCCTTGGTTTGTTTGGCACTGTGCCACTTCCTGATGCCTAAGTGCGCGCCACATCCTTCCTAGTGTTAGCAACTGGGCTATTTGTCTTTGTTGAAGGACATGGTTCGACTTTCCCCTCGGGTTTGGATAATTATGCCGCGACTGGCCTTGTTGATGGTTTTTCTACTGGCATCTTCCACTACACATGAAATTCTTTGATTATCCAATCAATCTCTTCCCTTGCGACATAGTATTACATATCCAACAATTCCTTCTTTGGATCCCTTGCGGCATGGATCCACATATGGTGCGTGAACTCCTTAAACCTGGATATCCCTTCCATTTCCTGGACCACTTCCATAGGAATGCACCACATATTGGTTGTGCACTATTGTATCTCTTCCAGTAGCATAGAGAACACCATGTTATTTTCCTGCTAAATTTTGTTTTCCTTGGCGTGCCAACGACATTCATATCTGACTGCGTAACACTTCCCTTTCCTATCTAGAAAGGCTGAAAATTTTGGCTCCTTCCATCCTGCCAAAGCTATGAGGATAATGAGACAAGAACAATGGAACTCAATTCCATTATTCTACGTATCTCTGCAGTCGATCAATAATTGGTTTAGGAGGTAAGGCGCCCAACTGAACATTACTCCCTTCGCGCATTGCACGGTGACTGCGATGACTCCTGCTGGAGCCTATTCTTTTCTGAACTTCCTCAATAGCTTGCAGGCCATGAGCTTGTTGGAAAACCTTGTCACATTATCATTGATATCTCTAAGCACAATACCCATGTTCCCTCTGTTGGTACAAAAATGTGCCTTGACTAGCTCTACGATCTCCTTCTTGCATGCTTTGTTGTCCAAGTATTCCTCTGGTTGTGCGCCCACTATGGGTAATCTTGTAATTTTAGCGATCAACACCAAATCGAGTTGTACTAGCCTATCCATCCAAATAATGCTACCATGTACCTAGGCCAACAATTGTTTGATGTAAATCCCAACATTTTTACCACGCCCGAAGTGCAGAATGTCTAGGAGGTTCATGATCCCAGAGTTGTATAGCCCTCTTATCCACTGTGTGGAATCCATGATTGGTTTTCCTAGGGGTCCAATTTCCCCTGTGTTTGATAAGTAGGATTCCTTGGCCAAGTCTAGGAAATTTGTTACGTTGCGCACATCGTGGTTCAAGTACCTTAGTTTAGGTACTTTTTCGAGCATGTCCTCCACAGTGACCACAACATCTGAGAGGTAGGGAAGTGTACTTTTTGTGGCGTACTACGCCTTTATTTTCTTCGTAATGGCAGATGGGCCTGCTTCTGTTGTTTCAGTGTGATATTCTTCCCCCTCGAATTATATCTAGTTGGTGATGTCCTCAACCAACACCTCCTCTTTGTCGCGACCCTATTGCTGACCCTTAATTTCATCGGGTTTAGCCAATGTTTCAGGATTAGGGTTTGTAATACCATTTCGAGTCCCAGAGCTCTTCCCTACTTCCCCTTGTGTTGATGTCAATGTTTCTTCCTCAACCTTCGTCGGTCTAAGTGACTCTGTCTTGGAAGTGGTGACATCTTAGAGCTCGACGATGTTCTCGGGCTGCACCATCCTTTCCTTCCTCCTTTGGACCTATCAAGTAATCCATACGTACTTCCCTGGAGCACCAAACTTAGGTGGTGTCATGTTTTATGTGATTTGAACACTTGCTCTCTTCTTTTCACAATTACACCTAGGAAACACACTTCTATCTCACTTTGTGCTAAAAAATCACTAAGTGTCGAGCTAACATATGATTTTCTCACTTTATAGACCCATTCATAATTGTTTTTCACTTTTTTCGGTGCATTTTCGTCAAGTCCAATTTTTCCTGTGTGTTGTCTTTCTATGTTTGTTGCAGTAATTGCTACGCGTGACTTTTTTTTCACTTTCTTTTTGTTCAACCAACTTCTGCCTCTTTTTGTATTTTTCTTCTTTTTTATTTTTGTATTCCTTTTTCTTATTTTTCTCCTTTTTATTTATTTTTATCATTTTTTTTCCTAATCTCTACTATAGTACACTATATACATGACTTTCTTATTGCACTATAATTACTAAGAGTTAGTAGTTTGATTGTCCTTGTACAGTTTCAGTTGACTACCGTTGACCATTCCTTTCAGTTATGTTCCTCCCAAGTCCTTTAGCTGCACAGATCCTCCATTTGTGATGGGCTTTAAATCATATGTCCCTAGCCAATGCATTCTGAACTTGCTAGGGTGTTGCAAAGATTTGTTGTCATAGAGAAGAACTAGGTCTCCCTCTTGAAAACTCTTCTTTTTTATGTGTCTGTCATGCCAGGCCTTATCCCTTGCTTTATGTACCTCTTGGTGAAACCCTGCTAGAATCATTTCTTCTTCCATTTCCATCAGTTGACTTAACCTCTCCTATATTTCACTTCTTTCTGTCATGTTGGTAATTACTGCTACGCACAGACTGGGTACCATAAATTCTAATGGAACCATTTCTTCCTATCCATACACCAATCCGAATGGTGTATGTCCTGCCAACTTCCTGCATGTGGTCCTGTATTCCCATAGTACTGCTGGTATTTTCAAATCCCAATCATTCCTATTAACATTGCAGATCTTAGTCAAAGCATTTTCCAAAATCTTATTGAAAGCTTCTACTGTCCCATTTTCCTAAGGATGATATGGTGTATGTTTCTGGTGATATACTTAAAAATCCTAAGTCATAAACTGGATGGTACTATTAATAAAATGAGTACCTTGGCCACTCATCAAAATCCTGGGACATCCAAATCTGGTGATCACCCGCTCAATTAAGAAGTACATTATTTTTTTTGCGCTACAATTTTTGACTGGTGTTGCTTTTGCCCATATGGTTAAGTATTCTTTCACAATAATGATATATCTGGCTCCTGACCTTCTTTCTGGTGGATTAATAGGTCCGACAAAGTCTATTTCCCATTTTTCAAATACCTGCAAAGTTACTTGTGGTCTTAGGGGCATCTCATCCCTCCTGTTGGGTTTTCCAACCCTTTGACCAACATCACAGTTCTCGAAATATTCCTTGGCATCTTTATGAACTGTTGGCCACCATAATCCTGGAGGAAATACATTCTGTGTGGTAGCGTTTCCTGCATAGTGTCCTCCAGTTATTCCTTCACGATCTTATGCTAAAACCTTGGGTCATTCATCCTCCAATACACACCTTCTTAAAATGTTGTTTGCGCCCATCTTGTATAAATGACCTGCAATGAGTTGATAATATGCATCTCAGACTACTTGATTTTTCTTCTGCATAATACTAAACTCCTATGGCACAACCCCTGTACTTAAGAATTCAATGACATCAATGAAGTATTCATCAACTACCTGTACTAAAAATAACTATGCATCAGGGAAGTTGTCTTCTATGTTAGTTGGTTCTTCTACATTGGTTACCTTTGATAAGTGATCAGGTCCTACATTCAACTTCCTTGGTTTGACTATTACTTCAAAACAGAATTCTTGGAATAATAAAATCCATCTAAAGATCCTCCCCCCAACATTGGCTTGTTGACTAGATATTTGAGGGCAGAATGATCTCTGAACATTTTAAAATGTTTACCCAATAAATAGTGCCTGAATTTTTGAAGTGCATATACCATGGCTAGGCCTTCTCATTCTGTGGTGTTGTAATTCTGCTCATATTTTGACAACTTCCTGCTTGCAAATGCTATAGGATGGTCTATGTTCCCTTCTCCTGGCTACACCAAAATTGCTCCAAGTGCTATTGCCGATGCATCTACATGCACATGAAATGTATTTTCCCAATATGGAAACACTAATATAGGTGTTGTTCCCATCTTTTCCTTTAGCATGTCCAATCTTTAATGACAATCCTCATTCCACTAAAATCTAGTGTCCTTATTTAATAATTTTTCCATTGGTGTAGTAAGCTGCACATACCCCTTTATAAAATTCCTGTAGTAGACTATATGTCCTAGCGTGGCTCTTAAATGGCGCACTAACTTTGGTGGTGGTAAATTCAAAATGACTGCAATCTTAGCAGGGTCATCCAGTAAGCCCCATTTTCACACTATATGTCCCAACTATATCCCAAAAGGTGTACCAAAACTGCATTTCTTGATGTTTAATGATATCTGACATTGCCTGCATCTTTCCAATATTAGTCTTAAAACTTCTACACGGTCTTTCAAAAGACTATACATAGTCCAATCATCTAGATATACTTCTAGAAACTCATGTATGAATTCCTTAAAAGAAACTATGACTACCCTTGAAAAGATAGTTGGCACATTCTTCAATCCAAATGGAATGACTGTATATTGGTAGGATCCCCATTCTGTAGAAAATGTAGTCTTATACCTGTCCTCTAGAGCTATTTTGATCTGATGGTAACCTGAGAATCCATCTATGAATGAATATGCTTCATGGTCTCCCACATTCTCCAAGACCTCATCTATAAAATGGGTATGGAAAGGGTCATGTAAGCAAGCATCATTGAGTTTCCTCAAGTATACACAAATCCTTATTCCCCCTTTCTTATTTTCCTAGACTACCATGAGATTGATCCATTCAGATTCCTCTACTGGTTCTATAATTCCAGCTTCCAACATTCGGTCAATTTTTGCTTTCACTTTTTGCTTATACACTGGACTCAACTTGTAAGGTCTCTTTTTGACAGGTCTAGCCTTAGGTTTGAGGGGTATCTTCATCTCACCTAGCTCCCCTGCTATGCCTTTCATCTCTATAAAGGTTTTTGGAAACATGTCACTGTATTCGCATAGTAACTATGTTATCCTTTCTAATGTTTTCTCATCCCAGTAGTCTCCAATGCTTTCCATTTTAGGATTGTCATTCATGCCAATGTTGACTTTCTTGAATTTGATTGGTGCAGCAAAAGCTTCTGAATCCAGATATGGACCTTCCACCTCTCTCCCTAATTCAATGTTGTGTGGATCATCTTCATTTGGTGCTTTCTTTTCGACATGATAACATGAGAGTAACTCTTTGATTGTTTGTCTGTTATGTTGTTGATATTCTGTTATGATTTCGACCTCTGGTTCATTAAAAAATATCACTCCCATTATCAGCTTCAACACTGAATCAGTGTTGGGGTTCTCATACTCGAATGAGAAGGTTACTACAAAATTCTGTTGTAATCATGTCCATTCTATAGTGCCTCTGCACATCTCCTGGTCTATGTACTAGTTCCCTGGGATCCCTTCTAATCTATGAATAAAGTGATGAGGCCATTCCTCTGGTAGTGTCATCCTACATTATGTTATACACTTCTCCAAGTGTCCAACTGGTGTTCCTCTCCCATCATACTTATGCACTCTATTGCTCCCATGTTTTGTGCCAAATATAATGCGCGGTAGTCGTTTACACTGATACCAGTCCTGAATTATTTCTATGTGCGCACCCCATCATTCTCTAGGTATTTCCTTGAGTGAAATATCTAGGTCTAAGAGCCTTTTATTTTCCAAAACTTCCTCCTCATATTCTGTTAGGAATTCCTTTAAGTTTTTTAGCCCATGAAAATTGGGAGGTTCCCTTATCTCTGTACCCACCCATCTTACTACACAGTATATTCTTGCGCACCTTCTTGTGGATACTTCATGTAGTCGTTGTTGCCAATTCTCCAAACTTGTATCTGAGTCCAAAGAACATGATGTAATTCTTCTCCAACTAAGTACCCCATCTGTAGTTGGGTTGCTCGTGCAGTGGTTCTGTACAACTAGTTTATTTCTTCCAGGTCCAAACAAGTCACCTCTACAAACCTTTCTCCTTCTGAAGGATCCAATGGTGCAATAACTCTATATTCATCTAATTCAAAATTCATTTTCCTTATCTTCAGGTTTATAACAACATGGTTATCAAGTTCCCAATCCAATCCAAGTAATGTTGTGTAAGGTGTTGTGCCATATACTATCTCTATCACTTCAAAATCTGCCATAGTGCTCACTCCATCCAAATCTATCTTCACACCTTTAAGCCTTCCAATTGGTAACACTCTGTGTTGATTTTCTAGTTTCAACTGGACAGGTGAATAGCCTAATGTGGGTTCTCCCATACATTGCCATGTCTTCTTAGGCAAGACATTTACTTCAGAGCCTAAATCCAGTATGATATCTCCCATGTTGAAGTCCCCAATGTTGGCATTCAACCTGAATTCTTTGCTTGTCCTTCTTCTTGTATGGATATGATTGACTCTTTTCCGCTCTAACTTTCCTTCTACCTCTGTGTTACATCTTTCTAACATATTTTGTAAGACCTTCACAGATGATGGATCATTCAATAACTTAACACAAGATTGCAGAAAAGTCTTTATGGTACTTACTTGCTCTAATGGTTGTCCTTTACTGGTATGGTCCATTGAAAATTCCATCTCGTACATTGGTGGGTCCCGAGTTTGTTTCGCAACTGATGTAGATGCATCATTATTCTTGAGAAGCTCCTGTCTAGACTTCTTAAATGTTTCCTTTTCTTTTCATGCATCGAACTGCTTCTATGGCTCAGTATTCTTCTTGACCCATTGGTGTTGAGATGGATATTGTTTTGCTGCATCATCTCATGTCTTATCTCCTCCTTGAGTGACTATATTGATGTTTTTCCCATCATCCCTAGCTTCTTCATAAATCCATTGGACATTCTGATTGTTCTGGTTCCTTTCTTCCTGGATCTTTCCCAAGAGTGTTGGGAAATCTTCTGTGTCATGGTCTGCTATGCGATAGTACATACATGTCGCCGGTGGAAGTGGAAAATCCATTTTGTTGGAAGTTGTGGCACACTACAGGTCCTTTGCCTCATCCAAATCCTCATCTGCCTCATCCTCCACCTCGATCTCCTTGCGGTGCGTTGTATTGGGGTACCTCGTTATACTACGCGGGGTTATAATATGGTTGCGCGTTGCTGTACTGTAGCTGCACATTGTTGTGTTTTGGTTGCGCATTGTTGTATGGTGGTGGAACCTGGATTAAATGAGGTGTCGCTTTCTCTGTAAGTGTATGAAGTTATTTCTCTCATCAGTTCCAGTGTTCTACAATCCTTATCATCATGACCCACTGATTTGCAAAAAATGAAATATGAACTTTTTGGTACTGTCTTATACTTCTGCATCATTGGACAATGATATGGATCATGCCCATGTTTCTTACAAATATCACACCATGGTCCTCCTATTGGCAAGTGGTTTGGCACCTCTGTTGCCAACTAATGTGCAAAAGTTAGAAATTTGTTCTTATGATTCCCTTCAATCCTGCATAGTGTACACCAAACAACTTCTCTTCTCTTTTCTCTTTTCTATTTTCCCTTATTCTGGTTAATTTAAAATGTCATATTCTTAAAATCCTCCTTCAGCTCCTCTATTGTTGGATCTGTCTGTTGATACTGGTTCTCTTCCAGTTGCAGGGTTTCTTACAGAGCCTTTGCCTGAGTTTGGAACTTTTGTTGTCTCGAAGGATACTTCAAGTGTGGTAACAGTGAGTTCAAAAATAATTTCCTATGATGCATGTCAGTAATTGCATATTTCAACTTACCTTTCATACGTTTGAACCTCTGATCAATATCCCAAATAGTCTCACCTAGTTTATGCCGGATTTCGATCATTTCATTCATGTACTCTTCTTTTGAGCTTGGGTTCTGAAACTCATTTACCAATAGTTTTTTCATGTATGTGATAGTATTTGGTACTCCCTGTGGAATGTTTACATCCAAGCTTATGTACCAGTCTAGTGTGCAGTATCTTAGTGTGATAGCTAACTGTGTGAGATTTGTATCCTCATCTCTGATCTTCTTTCCTTCCCATATCTTCTCACATATGAATAAATGCTTTTCAGGGTCCTCTGATGCCTGTCCCCAAAATTATGGTAATCTGATCGTGGGATCTTGTCCTGCCATTTTGAACTATGTTGAACTACTGCCTTCGCGCGGTGTAGATAATTGACTATTACTTCTTGAAATTTCTCCCCCGGTTGATTTTCCTTGATTGGACTGCTATCCTGTTTCTCTTCTTCCACTAAAATTTGGTTTTCTAAATGCTAGTGTTCTTTCAGGTGTATTAGTCACACATGGGGTGTTAGGTTCCACACTAACGGTGATCTAGATTAGAGTTTTACATTATGTTAATGACCCTAGACCTCTTTTTTTCCTTCCGTATGTTTCATGCATTATTTCTTCAATATGCTCCACATCCCAGATATCCTCTACCTCTTCTTCATCACTTTCCAAGCCCTCTCTATCGACTATGGATCTCTTCTTGTTATTCATCTTCTATTGGTAAGGTCTTCCCTTGCGCGTCTTTCCAGATTTTTCCATTATCTGTTTTATCTGGTCCTCTTCCATCATGATTGGGTCCATGGCCTCCTTATTCTTTCCCTTATCCATCTCCTTATCCATATCTCAACCTATTGTCAGTTCTTTCCCCATTCCCCCATGCACGGAGGGAAGTTTAGTTGTATGATTCCATGGTCATCACACCTTTGTCGTACAATAAAATATTATTGACATATACAATGATCTGATGTACCTACCTATGGGTCCCTTCATAAAATCCTGCTCTAAAATAGTGTAGGACTTCGTGGTATCTACTACAAATTCACTGATAAACCCTGCAACAATACCTTCTAACCATAAATATACTGTGCACATGAATTTGTTATTAACTTGTTGTAACTACACGATCTCCATAGGATTCCACTCTAATTGTCTAAACCTATTTGTAGGGTGGTTTTCCTTCAACCTCAAAAACCACTCTTCCAACAGATGTGAGAAATCACAAAAAAATACCTCATGCAAGTCGCTAAACCGTATTTGTCAAGATATTTGTGTGGTGTCAATTTAGGGTTTCTATTGTCCTTCTGCGTAAAATCAAGTTCCTTTGTTCTCAACCATCTTTCAATCTCCGCCTTCATTGGATTCTATGGCCTAAACATCCCCTTCTATACTTTCATCCTCCACACTTTTCTTCCAAAGATCCTGTCCACTCAATCCTGTGGAGTTCCAATCAGAAATGGAACTATTTGTTGGTTACTTGGGCCGACCTAGGTTCTAATCTCAAAGCGGTTTCCAAAAAAACCATCAAAACTATTGGCCCTCCTAATAAACCAGAAGGAAACACTGCGCACATAGTGCAAAACACAATCTCACCTGAGATAGATTTAATGGAGGGCTACAATACTCAAGTGTTTGCGGTCTAGGAATGAGTTGGGATTATGGTTAGGTCCTTTTCCTTGTGCATCATCATCATTAATCATTCATCTTTAAACCTAGGCATGCATGTTGTTATAACTAATTTTAACCATTCATTCTTGAGCTAATGATTAAATTGAGGTGTATATGGAGTAGTCGTCTGCCTTGCTATACCACACTTCTTATAGAATTCTTCAAATTCATTCCCGCAAAACTCTCCGCCATTATCTGTTCTCAGCACCTTAATTCTTTTCTCTGTTTGATTCTCAACAAGAGCCTTAAACTCTTTAAACCTGTCAAAGACTTCAGATTTCTTCCTGAGGAAATAT
>SNQJ01S0121705.1:33918-46001 GCA_010110895.2 Picea sitchensis | reverse complement strand
CTAATGTCCTTTTTGTAGCCATGAAACTATGTATGGTCTTGGATGTTCAATAGTCTCCAGCTCTAGTTTTCTACCATCTTTGTAGATATGAGATTTTCTGTGCTACTACTGTCCACTATGACCTTGCATAATCTGTCTTTAGTTTTGCAAGCAGTCTAAAACAAACTGTTTCTTTGGACTGGGTTCTATGCCTCCTTCTCCGGTTTCAAAAGAACTTTCCTCATCATCAAAGATCTTCCACCCTCAGTGTCTTCTGCCTCAACATTCCATCCTTGAGCTTCGGCAATGTGAGTTTCACCACCATATTTTTTCTTATCTGGACACTCATAAGATTTATGTCTGATCTTTCCATAGGCAAAGCATTTTACTTCACCGCCTCTGCCTCTTCCTCTTCCTCTAGCTTGAGGAAAAGTATTTCTATCAGCATACTTCCCTCTTTGTGAGATTCCTCCTCTCTCAGGTTGAGTTTGAGGTTTCTTCCCCTCTTCTTTAGGTTTCTGAGTTCTGTCCTGGGCAATTGTCTTGCCTCTGGCTTGACTTCTGCCTTGGCCTCTTTGACCTTTCTTTCGGCTCAACTTGTATTTATCTTTCAGAGCCATCTGATAAGCATCTTCCACATTTCGGATGGTCATCATACTCATCTCATCTTGGATGTCATATCGTAGACCATTCATGTACCTGGAAACTTTTTCATCTTCGCTTTCCTGATACCTTCTCTGATGTTTATCTTGTAGAATTCTTCAATGTATTCCTTCACTAACATCAGCTTCTGTCTCAAATTTTGCATCCTCCGAAACAGAGTGATTTGATAATCCTTGGGTATCAATTTGGATTTCATCTTTGCAACCATTCTATCCTAGCTCTTCATTTTCTGCTTGCCTTTGCAGTGTCTGTCAGCCTACAGTTCATCCCACCATAGTGTTGCATGCCCTTTAAGTCTAGTGACGACATGTTTGACTTTCTTATCTTCCTCGACATCCTCATAGTCGAAGTATTTGTCTAGAGCTCTAATCCAGTCTAGAAGTTATTCAACATCCAAGTTTCCCTCATATACTAGAATCTCCATTTTTTCTCTGGCACCTATCCTCGCAACAACCCTAAATAGGCGTTCATCTGCAGCATCTTCGACCGCAACTTCTTCTCCTTCATTTCTAGATTCATTTTCACTTTCAGCCTCGCTGATATCCCCAGCGTCGACTGTGCACCTCTGTGTTGTCTCCATGGAATTAATCTTGGCACATAACTCTCGCATTTCTCTTTCCACTGCTGGATCAGGCATTGTCATTGGCCTGTCTCTTCTTCTCGGTGACATGGTTGTAAAATGTTCCTCTTTTCTCTGCTACAGAAAGAAAAGACTTTTTCTGCAGCTCTGATACCACAATTGACGTGTATCAAAGTACTCCTTTTCCTCTTGCTTCCTCCGTCTACAATATACAAACAGATTCAAGATCTAATACCACAATTGATGCAGACCCCGACCCTCAGGCCGAGATACGCGCAGGATCATTCTAAATATGTTCTTGAGTCAAATTGACTCTTTGATCCCTCCACGGAGAATCCCACACACATACAATAGTGTTTTCCATAGGTCCTTATAGGCATGTTCGCATGATCAAACACAAGGCATCAATCCAAATCTCTTAACCAACAATATGATCATGCCCTTTTCTGAAATCGGGACTTCGGGTTTCGCGACTTCGCGAATCCTGTTGTCGAGTTTCTGACTCTTCAACCCTCCGAAACCCGAAATGTCGAATTACCAAAAACTTTTGGCCGCGTCCTCCTCTACAGTTGTATTGCGTTTCGCAACTTTGGGAATTTCAAATGCCAAGGGTCCCGACTCCTTGTCCTCAGAAATGGCGAAACACCAAACCCCGAAACGTTCAACGAAGGCTGGCTCTCCAACAATTATGATTGGGAATTTTCACCGATTTGTAATTTCGGACTTCGCAACTTCACGAATCCGGATGCAAGTCTCCCAATTCTCCAACATCCAACACCCAAAATAGTCAACGAAGATTGACGCCGCCTGGTGACAAGTATGCCACCTGTCTTCTCCGTTGTCCTCTATCCCTGATGTGGATTCTTTCCACTTGTCACTCAAGCTTCCCGGATTTTGGGACTTGAACAAACCTCCGACAGGCATTCCTCTTCCACTTTGAAACCCCGAACTCTGAAATGGAACCTTTACGGGATCAACGGCTATAAGTCTCCCTTTGATCCGATGGCCCACGTGATTTTAGGCTTCTGGGTACCGGGAGTTCGAAACTTCCGATCCCAAAATGCTTCCTCCTCTGCTTCCCAACACCCGAAGTGCCAAAATCCCAAAATTCCATGCCAAAATCCTGTCGTGACTTGTGACTTCGAGATTTTCAGTCCACTATGCCAGACTCCTTGTCGTCAGGACCCCCAAAATGCCAAACTCCGAAATTTTGAAGTGCCGAAAATTCTACACCTCGTCTTCACACATGATAATCCATTTCACGATTCGAAAGTTCGAGTGACCAAGGGATTTGTCTTGCACTCCAGACTTACAAACCCCGATTTGTCGAAATGATCTTGATGGCTCGACGGTCACTATCAACGGTTGACGTTGAATTTTGAAACCAATGTAATGGGTTCGTCCAACCCTTATCCACCCTGCAACTCCTCTGGATCCTATGGTCCTCGCGACTTCGCAAGTTCTCCACGAAGAATTTTGACCGTTCGATTTCTTCCTCAAGAATCTCTGTGAAACGAGACAATATTCTTTCGCTGGAACTTAACCTTCTCTGCGATGATTCAACTCCCTGTTTTCCTTTGAATACTTCAAAGGTGTTGATCCTCTTGAGCTTTCTATTGCAACCTCAAGTCTCGAAAAGACTCATGCACACAGTCTTTGTGGAAATCTTTCAAATAATTCTGTGTATTTGATTCTTCTACTCTGTGCACTCTCGCAACAATAGTCCTTCACTCTGCAACCTTAGTTGATAAATTCTAAGGCTTCAACTAGCATGCACACACCTTGCACGGCTCATGTGCTTCACCTGCACTTCTGCTGGAATGAGAACAACGGTATCCTTCCTGAGCTTTTTGAGATAAAACTCAGAACCCTTGTCAACGCACACCTTGCAGACGTTTCACTGCACTCCTTGCAGGAACTCTCTCAGGAAGAGAAACAATTGAAATTCATTATTCTCTCTCAAACTTCATACATTCAACATGATATCATACATTCAACACAGAATAACAACAAAGGCATAACAGAGAGAATAAAACAAATGTAAGCATACCATTCAACATACGTAAACAATAAACATCATAACACCATGAAATCTAAGTCAAAGGTTCATATATTAATTCAAATACTCTTGTACATGGGTTCTTCTCTACATCTCTATGCTATATCTCTTAATGATGATAATGTTACAATGATACAAGGGTGAGGGTGTCTATATCCGTTTTCCCTCCTACTCTCTAAACTGTCTAATATATGAATTCAAATCTACCTACTTTCATTAATTACGTATAAATTCATTTACATACTACAGATGAGAGCAATCTCTCAAGATTTGTTTACAACATGCAAGTACACTTCCTTTAACTACTACATTAATATCTTCTCATTATTTTTTCAAAAACATTTCAAAATGTGCAACATGTGTGTTGCACTTTTCCAGCTGTCTTTCGCCTTTATGGTTGCTTGGTTGGCTTCTTACAATGCTCCTGCATCAATTCACATACAATGATGTTGTGCAATGGTGCTTCAATAAATTCAAAGTGAAAACCACAACCATCGTGGGAAAACGGGGAATGTATGTGGACTCTCTAAGGCTCGAAGATATTGGTGTGAGATACCATCTACCCACTTCCACATGTGCTCTCAATAAACCATTCCTTAAAGGTTTTTCCAAAGGAAACAAGGGACCAGTGAATCTTATGAAACATTGGTGGGCCAATGAGGATGAGACCCTAAAATAAGGAAAAAAATTGGTCCCCACCCAGAGACTCAAGGAACCATATAAATTCTTAGTAGCCATGCTATGCCATCTTTATGGCGAAGAGAAAAGCACACACTTCCAAACTGACCAGTTTCCGCTAGAACATACCATCATCAAAACATGACAAGTGCTCAAATGGGAATACATCCGAGCCTTCAACATCTGTCTCCATATTAATAATGTCCCAGGTATGAAAAAATGTTTTTTTTTATATGGAATCCTATCGAATTGATGATATATGTTCCTTCATGCAGTTTTCGAACCTTGAATGGAATTGTGACCAAAGACAACCCCCCATTCATGTTTATTGATTTCATCTCTGGAGCATTAACTACAAGAGTTATTTTTATGGAATTCGTAATATGTTCCTCACCCCCCTACACTCTATTCTTTTTGTTTTTCTAAGACATAGAATTTATTTTGAAGCCAGAACCAGGATGAAGGGATAGAGTTGACTAGTTCCTATGTAAATATTATTCATATATTAGGGTTTATGGAACCACTGGAGCCCCTCACCTCTTACCATAATTTTTCCCTGACCATTTTTTGATGAGAGATATTTCTTACCAAACCATGGGGTTAGGGGTCACCTCACTACTCCTAACTAGCAACAAAAATCTATGGCATGTTTTCCCAATCCACATAGGGAACTACACCATTTTAAATGGCCCACGTGTAAGAAAGGAAGCAGAAATCATGTAGGAGTTGCACCTATTCCTAGGAGAACCTAAAGGCCATGACCCCTAGGAACTTGCATTCAGTCATGTTAGATATGTTGGGCTCACCCACTCCAACATTCATGTAGTTGAATTTGATGAAGAAATATTTAAAGGAATACTATGGTATGAAGAATCCCTATAGAAGTTACCCAATGGTGCTCCCAGGTAGGATATTGAATGTGAAGAAGAGGAAATGAAGGGACTGATGTTCAACCAATTCCATATATTTCTCTTGCAAGAACAGATCGACACCAATGTTAAAGAGTAAGAAAAGGTCAGAAAAGAGGAAAAGTTGGAACATAAGAGGCTCCAGGATGAAGAAAAATATCAAAGAAGGCAAGCCAAGGAGGAGAGAATCAGAAAATAAAATGTTATTAAGGCAGAGAGAGAGACACTTCAAAATAAGAAATATGAAGAAGCCAAGGAAAAGAAATTGGTTGATTAGGTAGAGTCCAGGAGATTGGCCGATGAAGTCGAAGATAAATGAGTTCTTGAAGAAGTCGATGCTAAGAAAAGGGAAGATGAGTTGTTGAAAAAATAGTAGTTGTGGAATTTGATTCAAACCCCAAACACTCCATCAACACTTAATTTGGGTATTGTGAACATGCCACCTCAATATTACACTCCTCTCAATGTTATTCCAAGAGATTCTTATTTTTCTTCTCAAACTTTGAATTTCGAGGGAACTATGGTCGCTATTGGAGACTACTAATATTAGAACAAAGCAAGGAGTATTGAGAAGAGATCAAATAAAATAAAAAGAGGAGAAGAAACAAGATCCAATTCATCTATAGGGAGAGTATTAGAATGGAAGGGATGGTCTGATCCCAMAGAAATTGYTGTTCAGGAAGCCTCTTCCCTCCATGCTTTTGCARGACTAAATTCCACATCTGGCCTCAAAGTATCAAGTGCTATGAACACTGCCAAAACTAGGGTGGAAGYACTAGAAACATAATTAAAATATKTTAAATACAATCTTACTTCAGAATTTAAGAACATTGTCAGAGTAGTTGATTCTCTTAATACCGAGAATTTGAAAAAATCCCTACAAGCCTAGAAAGAGTAGATGAATGWAATATTTGAAATAATAATCAAGACCCAGTAGAACACACATATTAATGAATTGGAAGCAGAAAGAAAGAATCTCAAAACATCCATAGAGGCAAACAAGACATCTACACTTGATGTGGATTCTATCAAAAACCAGGTTCTCGAGATAAACGAAATATTTGCAATTGAGCAGAAATAATTGATCCATTTTCTCGGTAAAATACAAATTGATTGAGAATAAAAACTCACACTATAGGATAAACCAGTAGAGATTCAATGGAGGTATCAAGGAGCTCATGAGGCCTTGGAGAATATTCTTGGTTGGAAATACATGTGAGAGACTCCACCCACCACACTGCCAGTATACTCCGATAGAGAAAGACTCTGATGTCAGTTGTTCTTCGACACTTGTAAACCCATGTTCAAGAACGTATAGGACACCAAAAAAGAAGAAAATGATGCTTTCATGAGGCTGTGGAACAGTTCGAGAAATCTCATGGAATAAATCAAGATGCAATTGTTGCTCCCTATCTATCAAGCAACACCTGCCACCAAGAAAATTGTTGAGGTGGAAAAATGCAAAGAAATCAACCAAGTAAGCATATAAAGTCTAAACCAGATTGGAAAATAATATTTGGAGGAAAACTTGTTAAGACCTACCTGGCTCACCAATAAGATTCAACACTTTGTCAAAAATTCATCAAAGGAGATACATCAAGAAGTGTCCACCAAAGTTTACAGTGGAGAATTAATTGTGGAGAAATTACAATCGATAAATCTTGAGGACATTATGAAATATTATTCCCTCTGGAAGGAATATCAGAATAAGATGCAGGGTTAGAGCAGCCCATGATGATAAAATTCCATAACTATGCCTAGATGTCTCCTTTCTCTGCTATCGTTATTTTGTTTTCCAATTTGGAACATGAAGAGTCATTTTGCAAAATGGCCCTAAATTCATAATGGAAANAAGATGCAGGGTTAGAGCAGCCCATGATGATAAAATTCCATAACTATGCCTAGATGTCTCCTTTCTCTGCTATCGTTATTTTGTTTTCCAATTTGGAACATGAAGAGTCATTTTGCAAAATGGCCCTAAATTCATAATGGAAAGATTATCATGTAAACAATATCTCCTCAATATAAAAGTGAAGATTGCCCACAAGAAATGGATTTTGGATTTTGAATGTAGAAAGACAATATTTTTACTGCAAGTGAATTTGAACCTGAAGACATTTTGTAGGAGATTGTGGTGTCGATTTGTATGAATTTGATTATTCAATTTATGCATGTTTATTACTGTAGTATGTGAATATTGGTTTACGAATTATTTCTTAATTAATGTTCTCATTATTCACAATTACCATGATTTTCAAAGTGAGTACAACGATAGTATGATGCAGTTAACTAATAATTTACTTGATTCTAACTAGTAATGTTGTTAAACTTTCATGTTACTTGTATTATAAATTTCTTATGAGTCAGTAATATAAATATTTCATTGTATTCATCCTTTTTAGTTTGCTCCTGATCATAATAGGTTATATTAGAATAGAATAGAGATTGCATCTTAGAACTATAATCATTCATCTCAGCTTAGAATTAATTAGTTAGGATTTGTATTTTTAATTCATTTGAGAACCTGTGATTCTCATATTCATATTTAGTTAGTATATAGATAGATCGGTAACCATGCCAAAATATGGTCAAAAGATCTATCTCAAATGAGAGTGGGTCTAATTGGGACCTTCCATTAGGTGGTTTCTCTCATATGGTTGAATGGGTCATTCTAGCCCATCAATAGAAATGGCTCTTGGAGGAGGGCCACAAAAATGAATGGATGCAAAAAGAATCTTAAACCCTTCCAATTTTGTCCCGCAAGTAAACATTTCATCATCAAGTGATTCTTGAAAAACTCACCCTGAGCACACTTTCCTTCCCCTGGAGTATGTTGTGAACATGCCAGCCCAGGTTAACTCTCACTGCACTTCCACTCATCCCAAAACTTCATTTTCTTCTGCAAAACATTTTTGTCCTAACCATCTCAGAGATTGACGCCATAGTTGAACACTCAATCGAATGCACCAATTGTGTCATGACTAGAAAAATTAGTAGACAGACTGGAAAGCTACCCTTAGACTACTCTCTTCCTAAAATTCAAGAATACCTTTAAAATACGGATCCCCATTTCACCAACCCAAACTCCTATCGAGGAAACCCTTCAGTTGGAACCCCCAAATTTCACGGTATTGAAGATGCTTCTGATTTTCCTAAGACTTACGACTTTAACCTTGAATATCATTTGTTAGCTGGTGAAGCAAGAGATGTACCATCCTCTCCTCCTTTATTTCCACCTTGCACTCCAAGAGAAAATTCGGAGTAAAACTCCAAAGAAAGAGATGAGTCAGAGAGAAAACCCAAAAATAACCCATATCATATTATCGTATATCAGCCCCCGAACATGGCTGGAGAAAATGAAAAGTAGAATCCACCTCGCTACCAAACTTGGTTGTTAATTGACACAATCCATGTACCAGGGATCCAACATGACATGCCCAAACACCCTTAGAAGTTCCTACCAAAATTTGACCCTGACAAAAAAGATTCGGCTAAAAACCATGTGAAGAAATTCCTACTAGTTATTAAGTTACAGAGCATTCGACATGAATATGTCATCATTCGTTTGTTTCCCATTATATTTGAAGAGAAATATTTGACCTGGTATTTATCTCTAGAAGAATCCTCCAATATAAATTGGAGAACCTTCGAAACCACTTTTCTCAGGAAGTTTGGGGAAAATAAAACACCAACCACAAAGGTTCTAGAACTCTCAAGAGTCAAGATGGATTCGAAGGAGTTGGTTACTGGTTACAATCAACATTTCCTTACTCTATTAAAATGAATCCCATCTGCCTCTAAACCCACTAAAGATATAACAATTGAATTTTACACCTCGAGTTTACCTATGGCCATGTACATGTATGTAAAAAACTCTAAGAAATGTATTTTTCTCTAGAAGAAGCCTCCAATACAAATTGGAGAGCCTTTGAAACCACTTTTCTCAAGAAGTTTGGGAAAAATAAAATGCCAGCCACACAGGTTCTAGAACTCTCGAGAGTCAAGATGGATTTGAAGGAATTGGTCACTGATTACAATCAATGTTTCCTTACTATGTTAAAACTAATCACATGTGCCTCTAAACCCATTGAATATGTAACTATTGAATTCTACACCTGCGATTTACCTATGTCCATGTAATTGTGTGTAAAAAAATCTGAGAAAGGCACTCTAGAAGAATCTTTCCAAGAGTCCCTTAAGTTTGAGAATAATATTATGAGTTTGAAATTCATTTCTAACTCAGAGCCCTATAAATACAAAGGTAAGGGTAAAGTGTCTGTATCTAAACCCAATGAAGATAAAAATCCTTCTGATTCAATGGATATGAAATCTCTTTAGAGGATCATTAAGAAGTTATCCAACGATATAATAGACTTGAAAAAAGGTGGTGGAGAAGGATCCTCTATCCAAAAAAATAAATAAATAGGTTACCCCAAAAGAAAGATAAAAACACTCCACCAACCAACAAAACCACACCTTCTCAAATGGAAGGCATTAACATGGAATATATTTTCCAGGCCCTCCAAAAATGGGCAATAGAGAATATGCCTAAAGCCAATGAAGAAGGAGAAGGAAGTCAAGAACAACAAGAAAAACCTCAGGAATCTGAAGAGACTAAAGAGAAATAGTTAAATTTGTTTTTGGATATTGCTTATTGTGAAGATGATGAAGAAGTTTAAGAAGTGCACATGTCATAAAATGTTGTTACCACTAGGAATGCTAGTAAGAAATGATCTGAAAATAGAAGGCTGACTTGTTATTCTATGCAAGCACCCTCCACTTCATTAAAATAAACTTTACAGGACCTTGCTTCATGTGTTAAAAATATGCAAGATAAACTTATGTGTTAAATTCATGTATCCTCTTTTGAATGTTTATGTGTGAGGAAATGTTCTTTTAGATGGTTAAATATGTACTTGAAATAAATACACAACAACACAACTTGCATCAAATAAACCATCAAACTCACAACAAGAACAAGTTGATAAAGGAGTTCACCCCCCTCCGGGCTACATCTCCTTGAGCCTCCATCAATGGACTTGGCTCTCTGGGATTAATTAGTCAAAAGTTATTTTACAAGATGATTCTCAACTCCAATGGAAAAACAGACTATACCATTGAGATCAGAACACATAAAAACCCCAAAAATGACTAATAGAACTCTGAAAACGAATCATGGCTCATCCGGGCATGACCTCTTCTACATGTGGCCATAAGCTTCCCTGAGCTTCTCTTTGGAAAAAACACCTGTAAAAGTCCTCAACAACCTCTAAAACCTGTCCCAATGTGTTCAGAGCATAACAATTAGCCAAAAATGATTATTCAATCACAGAAAACAAACATAGGCTCACCAAAACATGTCCTCGATCAATGAGGGCTTCAAGGTCCCTGGAGCTTGCTGAAACTTCAATGGTGAAATAATTTCAGAATAAGTCTTCAAATGGAATTGATAACAGTGCCAATGGATCCAGGACGTCCAAAAACCCCTATCTGGGCTTTTACGGCACCTCAATCGGCCAAAAGATGAAGAAGTTAGGCCTCCTCCATTTTCCTCCTTCAACCTTGCTGAAACTGGTTCGCCAAAACGCACCCTTGTACATTAAACCTGGCACACACGCAATATATAGCGTATAAACTTGGCACTGGGTGCAACCGCACCAATGGTGCAGACCGTAGAATGGTTAGGGCACCTCCAGCCCCTAACCGCCGAGCACCTGGGCACATTAAGGTCATATGACCTCGCGCATAAACAAAAAGGCTAACCGTGCCAACCGTTTGAAACCAAACTTAAGCCCCTTCTGCACTATGTGTGGTCACATGCATAAACCATATAACCATGGCTCATAACACAAACCCCACGCCATTTTCATAAAGGGCATATGACATGGTAGTATGGTTAATACAATAGGACCGCGGGTTATATTAAAAAGCCTCCACGCGCACCATTTACAATAGACATGGTTGTATGCTATATAAATGTGACCGGGGCTGAATGAAATATGCGCACGCATATGTGTAACCACCGGGCATATGTAGGATCACCGAAACCGTGGGCTGGGGCTAAGCCCCAGCCCGACCCCCGCCAAAATTACACAATAGTCAACCTTAAATATATTTAAACCCGTTCATATACCAAGATACAAAGCATGGCGCGTTGGTAATGTGGAGTTTACAAAGGCTTTGGACTATGGGGGAGGTTCACAGTTCGAACCCCACGAAGTCCATAAAAATTTTAATAATCAAACCATAGACCAATAAAGGGGTGCCACGTGGCAGCCCATGACTGGGCCACGTGGCACCTTACCATTTTCCAAAACCATGCCACGTGTCGACAAATGATTCGACCACACCTGCCAACCAAAATATGCCACGTCACATCTGTCACCTCAGCGTATAGATGTGCCACGTCATCGTACGTACATGCCAAGTCAACATCCGTACGGACTGTACGGACTGCCCAGTGAGCACTCATTTTTTTGCCTGTTTGACTTTCCGAACAGATTGCTATATCTTTCGCTCCCAACGTCCGTTTGAGACGAAACGAATTGCGTCGGGTTTGTGATGATGAGGGATACACTCCCGTTCGTTTTGAGGCAATTCCGAGAACAATGATTTTTGGGCTAAAATTTGACCCCTGGTCCATATTTTGATCACACCTTCCCACTGAAAAGTCTTTTGGACCCACAAAAGCTTATCTGTCTGCTTTCAAGTTATATCAAAATCTTTTTGACAATCACCTAAATACTTCGACATGCCTTGCACTGCAACTGACTATGTCCCTCAACCACTGCTCTCTGGCTGCTGCTGACCCACTGTTCTCTCTGTGCTTGGAAGACTGCCAACCTTCCCACTGAGAATCAAGTCCCTCTTTCGAACTCTTTGACGTCAACACAATCAGCTCTCCAATGGCTACAAAAACGTTCCTGTGACATCTTGTCACAAGCCAAGAAAACCATCAATCTTGAAAACAAATTATACAAGACTGAAAAATGATGCCAACAAAATATTTTGTTCTTCAAACAAACTGTTGCATCTTGTACTTCATCAAAGTACATGGTGTTTTCTTGTATCATGGTGTACTCAAAATCAACTTATGAGCCAACAAACACCATCGACTAAACACAAGTCGAACAACATGATCGACACAACATAGTCTTCAGACAATCATCAACACCAATCGAGACTCATATGAAACATATCGACCTTCCCAAAATGA
>SNQJ01S0121705.1:0-23346 GCA_010110895.2 Picea sitchensis | reverse complement strand
TTCTCCCTCACATTAAGGACTTGATCCTTGTGTTTACTTAGTCGATTTGATTCATCTCACTCTTGCACCCTTATCCTAAGTTGTGATTGATTCGGAACAAGCCTCACACCATATTTTATTCCAATAGAAACCTTTCCTATGTTATCATCAGAAAGGGGTCTTTTAGAATCATCTTCGTCGAAATATTTCACTCCACACACCACCTATAACTCCAACCCTCTCACTTTCATAGCTCTGACACATCAACTCTACTCCTTACATGGCATCCCATGGATGGATAGATTCAAACTCGGTGTGTACTCGTCACCTCTGAGTCAATATGAATTATCCGATCATTACCTCACCAAGTGACATCTTAATATTGGACCCTTTTCTTCCTCGTTTATCAATCTTCAACAATTTACCTTTTATTTCTTTTGGGAATCTTTTCTACCCCAAGGTATCAAAATAATGCTCCTTTGATACCATCCTCGTCAAATTCCAATTTGTCCCTCTTCCTCTCAAACTCTGAAACTCTAACTCCGATAACTTTTTCCGATCCCTTTTGCTTTCGTGTTTGGGACATTCTTCCAAGATAAAGGTATATTCCTTCGATGCCCTATCTTTTGAATTTAGTTTGAATCTCACCTCGATGAACTCCAACATCATGACATCAACGGGTCCCACCTTCCCTACAATGTTGCATACTTGTCGAGTGAGCACACCCTTCTAAATAAAAAGGGAACATCACTACAAGGAAAATACCCTCTAGAGGATGTTTTTGCAAACCCCCCTATTAAAATAGCCCAAAAATCTGTATATAGCGGAGGATACCACCGGAGGCGAGCGGGCAGAGGTTTTAGTGGATTTTTTTGTACAGTCTGTTTATAAATATATAATGCACCGGTGTTTTTTATACCACTGATGCACCGATTCCCACAAAACTAATGCATCGTACTAGGGTTATTTAAAAAAAAAGGTTACTCCAATGCATTATAGAAATAATGACTCATCGGGGCGCACGGTTGCTCTAAAACATTGCACATCATCGCAATGTTATTTTTAAAAAAATTATATACGATGGTGCGCTACTTAAAAAATTGCACCAGGGCGGATAATTTCTCCCAAACAATGTCACATAATGGCAAGGCTTTCGAAAAAAATACTCGGGTGCGCTACGTAAATAATGATGCATGGGTGCGACTATTCATTTAGCGCACCATAAAAGGGTTAAATTAAAAAAAAAAATTGTCATCCATATTCTTATTCATGCAAAGACATCAATCGAGAGAGAAACAACAACAACATGAACATAGGGTTGACCTGTACAATGTTGTACGGGATTAGGAGGAAAGGGAGAGGGGGATTTGTTTCCTGGTTGTTTTTGTGAATTTTTATGTCTACATTTTAGTTGTAAAGACTTGAGTATAAATTATAGGCATTTCAACTATAAAGACGTGAGTCTAAAGTATGACTTGTCTCTCAAAATTATAATCTATAATCATCTAAAGCATGTTGTAGACTCAAATATTTGGTGAGCTCCCAACTAACGGGTTGTCTATCAAAATTCTAATCTATATTAGTTGTTAATTCACAATTTTGTGTGATTATGATGACAATTTGAGTTCTTATGACCATGATGTCCATGATGGGAATCTTTCTCCATGGGTACCTACTACCATCTGGATCATCCTTCCCATATCATCATCATAATCATCAATGATTATAACCTTGTGTGGTCTCACTATCAATGATCATAACCAGATTGCATGATCATCAATGATCATAACCTACGTGATCTCACCGTCAATGATCATAACTTGTGTGATCTCGTCGTCAATGACAATAAACTGTGTGATCTCATTTTCAATTATCATAACATGCATGATATCATCATCAATGATTATAACCTATGTGATCTCACCGTCAATGATCATAACCATCTCTCAAAATCCTAAACTATAATCATTGCCCATTTATAATATAGTTTGGACTCCCCAAAATCCTTGAGTCTACATCATGCTTAGTCTAGAGAAATTATAATATATATTACTGGAAAATAAAAAAATTGATAAGTTTTAAAGAAGAACAGTGCATATATTTAAAAGACACTTCATCAGTGTGTCTATAACACACCAACGCACTGAGGCGTTCCATCAATAACTGCCCTGTGACATGATTAAATAAAAAAAATATGCACCATCGTAGGATTACTTCTAAAAATATATTCAAGTGCGCTCTATGGTATACAGATGCACCACTCAACAAATGTGCTCTAAATAGACGTACCATGATAGAGTTATTTTTAAAAATATATAATCTGGTGTGCTTTTTAAAACCAGACACACCGTGATAGAGTTATTTTTTTTAAATAAAATTTGGTGCGCTTGTTAAAACCAGACGCATCGGTGCTGCTAATAATAGAGATCACCATGACATGGTTAAATAAAATCATTTACGCACCATTGTAGGATTATTTCAAAAAATATATCTCGGTGCACTCCATAGTATACAGACGTAGTTCTGGGCACCGTTTCTCCAAAGGGATCATCGTGTTAGGGTTATTTTTTTTTAAATAATCGGTACCCTATGTAACACTGGATGCACCAGGTGTGTTGGACAATATATATGTCGGTGAGCTCGATAGTAACCAGATGCACAATACGCACCTGTGCTCTAAAATGGTGCATCGTGTTTGGGTTATTAGTAAAAAATATTATTCAGTGCGCTATGTAAATATTGTAGCACCGCTGCATTCAGCCATCGAGTGCATCGAAACAGGGTTTAATAAAAAAAAAAATTACCATCCTTAAAATTCATTTTTACCATTTTCAGTATTGTAGAGATCAAAAGTACTAGTGCCACATTTGCCTCTCTGAAGGGCCATGTCATTGGTGCTTCCCTTGTTTTCCTTCCTTCCATCTGTTGTTTTGTATGTGGCTTTTTAATTATTTAAAATGGTGGGAAAATTTGGTTTTTTTTACTACGTGCCAACCATGCCTCCCCGACGACGAAATGTCTAGGTAATATCTTTGTTTCTTTATAGCTTAAGTTTTCAGCAGATTAAAATTCAAAATTGAGTGAGTTTTTCACTGTTTAAAATATATATGTGTGTGTGTGTGTGTGTGTGTGTGAGGTGAATTTGATACGTTCGACTCGCACTATAGTCGATGCACCTTGTAAATTTATAGGGAAAACCGCAACATAATGTTAAATTCCTCAGCAGTGTGTAGGTAAAGAGGAACACATTGATGCTTATGTTTATCAACAAACTGTGTAAAATTATTTAGTTATTCAACGGTGTGTCTCAGTGCCTCTAAATCACTGGTCCATTACGGCACATGATGCACCATGTGAATAAGATATATTATTTTGTGTGGTGCATTAGTAAGCATGCACATCGGTACGTTCATGTTTACAAACGCATCATTTTAAAAAAATGGCATTTTGTCACAATGTGCCCTGTAAATTCCCTGTGTGCACTGGTAGCAGTGCAAGACAAACGACTTGAACGCACCTCCCAAAACAATTAGATGAAAAATTGCAAAGTTATGTACTCATCAATTTTAAAAAATTGGTGGGGTAGTGCGTCGTCGTTACCAAAACGTACCAATCCATTTAAGGAACATGTATACACTGCCTTAACTAATTTAAAAAAAATTGTTTTACGGTGTGTTAGGATTTTAATTTGCATTTATATTAAGAAGTGCGTAGGATAGTCATAACGCACCAGTGGGGAAGTGCGTCAATTTTAAAAAATTGGTGAAGTGGTGTGTCTCCATTACTTAAATTCACCAAGGAATATAAGGAACATATACGCACTGCTTTAACTAATTTTCAAAAAAAAAATTTACAGTGTGTTAGGATTTTAATTTCTTTTTATTTTAAGAGGTGTGTAGGATAATTGTAACGCATCGGGGTGTGGGTTTACCTGACCACACCAATGAGGTAGGGTTATACAATGCATTGGATAAAATAATATAACAAATTTTATATTGTGTGTTAGTGTTCACTGATTCATCGTGGGCGGTGCTCACAAGTTATGTACACACCGCAGGCAGTGCTTGATTTTTTTTAGGGTGCACTGGTTATGAATTTTACCTATTTTTTGAAGGAAGTTATTTTTTTGTATTTATAAATAAATTTCTCATTTAGTATTTTTTTTATGTTTTATATATGAGTGAGGATGATGTATTTCATATATTCATCATGCAGATATGTGAGCAGAGAGAGCAGCAGTACCAGTAGGAGCAGGGGGTGGACCTATACAATGTTGTACGGGAATGGGAGGTGAGGGAGAGGGAGAGGGATTTGTACCCTCACCCTAATACTGCAATGAATCATGTTCTCTTGAGAAATGTAGGCCTCCTTAAGTACTATGAGGAGGCTACATCCCTAAAGGGGCACTCCAGGTTGTTGGTGCATTTGATTCGTTGATGGTATGTCCATCGACAAGATTTTCGTGTGGGTCCGGATAAGTGGTACCATCCCACTAAGGAGGATATTTACTTTATCATTGGGATATCCAGAAGAGGGGAGGATTTTCCCCAGTTCCCAAATGTCCCAGTAGGTATTACGGTAGAGAGTCATCTCATGTACTCTCGGTGATATATTGGCGTTAATGTACTATCCCCAGTTGATTTTTAGGTGCCTGGTGGATAGTTGTGGATCACCTCTTTCGGTGCAGAGGAGGTTAGGTGACTCTCACTATTAGTAATGACCATAGAACACTTCATCAGTGATGGGAAGTGCATTAGTTACCCTCTTTTGTATTATGTTTATTCGTTGATATATAGGCCACGGTGTATTAGATGGATGTCATTTTTTTGTGGAATTTTTGTATAGCACTAGACATATGTCATGCTATGATACATGGGAGGTCGAACTTCCCTTTTTCCTGAGAGTTGTTTTTCTTATTTTTTGAGAGGTTTACGGAGACAAGGATGAATTTTTCCCATCATCCTACTAGGTTGAGGACTCATGTGCGGATGTACATGTGGGGGGAGATGACGCCCAAGAGGGGTCAATCAAAGTTTTTGGCTAGGATTTCCCTACATGCACTGGGGCTACTAGGTAGTGAGGCAGATCACATGTTCTTCATGATGCCATTTCCTTACGCGATTTTGGATTGGTGAGGATGTCTGAACATCCTCTTCACACCATATGAGCCATCAGATGATAGAGATAATATTAGTGTTTTGTTTTTAAAAATCTAGTTTAATTTTATTGTCTTACTTAATTAGAATAAAATCAATTTTGACACATTATTTAACTTGTTTTATTAAATTATTTAATAAAACTATGTAATTATTGTTGTGTACTATATCTTTTGTAGATATTGGCACTTTCAATTTTGTATTTTTCTCCTCCCCCCGCAGATGACGATAAGGAGATGATTCCTGAGGTCACGATGGGTCAGGGTCCTCAGGTGCATATACCCAATAGCATACACCATAGGCTAGATACACGATTCAATTTAGAGTTGGGAGGTCGACTCTGTGCACTTTTGATTAAGGTGGGAGTATGCCCTGTGATGATGAGATACATCAGGGTAGATCCTATCACTAGTAAGTTTGGGCCATTTTTTGATGGCCATTTCGATGCGCTTGCAACGTTATGTTGTTGGGATTGCAATGAAACGTGGACCCCCCAAACGTCATTTCATGTGACATAGAAATTGCAATGAACCTAGGCTCTCATCGTCAGCATGACAAATCTAGGGTATCATTTCCAAATCGACGAACATAGGATTTCATCCCAAGATAGACAAATCAAGGGTATCATTTCCAAATCGAAAAAACCAAGGATTTTGTTTCGAAAGTGACCAATCCATGCTACCATCTCTTGTACGATGAATTATGGATATCAACACTTGGGTGACAGACCTAGTATACTTGTGATGACATGTTCTATGGGGATAGATGCAATGAACTATCCATAGCATCGACGAGATGAATTATCCATAGCATCGACGAAATATCCATAGCATTGACGAGATGAGCTATCAGTCACATCGACAAACTATCCATAGCATATACGAGATGAACTATCAATATAATTGACGAACTATCCATAGTTGCGATAAATTATCCATAGCATCGATGAGACAAGCTATGCATAGAATCGACAAATTATCCATAGATGCGGCGAACTATCCATATCCTTGAAGAGATGAACTATCCATAGAATCAACGAACAATCCATAGCATCGATGAGACGATTCATTGCAAGACTGATGGGATCTGAGTATTTAAAAAAAATGATTGTGTAGAACCTCATTTTATTCCTAGGTTAATTATCCCAATCAACATTGTTCTTACTATCCCTATTGATTCACCATCCTTAAACATGATCAGTTACCATGATCAGTTATAAAAATGGTTTCATAAAGAGATGAGTTAAAGGGAGGCAAGTGAGAGGGGAGGCCAATAAAAAAAAGAGACTGAATATGTCATACACCAATAATAATATTTTCAATAAAAATGACATAATATCATAGCATTCAATTGCAAAAATTACAAAATATCATTACATCAGAACATAATAATAAATTTCAAAATTGTAAAATGTACATTTAATTAGAAAATGTGGCATCATGTGTAGAATCGCATAATGGAAACTTGTGTCGAAAGGAAAATCCATGCCCTAGAAGTAATAAATGGAAACTAGGGCCCAAATTACAAAATTCACATGGTGGAAAAAGACAAATGGAAGTATTCATTGTCCCTTTCCACCCATTCTATTACTAGAGGCATCGCTAATGGTGATCTTACACCTATTTGTGCTTATGGAACCTCAAGGTTGTCGACTTCAAGTGTTTTTGTGAATTTCTATGTACCCTTGCATATCAAAGAAGGAAATCATATATCTAAGCCAATTCTTCAATTTATTTGCATCAAGTCTACTATTAAATATGATTTCCACCTTGGCATTTTTTTTGAAAGGATTGGCTACACCCAATATCAATTGTTGGCCAATTGAAGTGTTGTTTCTAATAGGATTGACGCTCAGGGGATTTACCCATACACTTGGGATACAGTTTATATGCTCACTCACAAGGATGGACCATGCTTATCTTAGCCATCATTGAATTAACTAAAATATTTTTTCTTTCACACAAAACATTGTGAGTCTATGAAATTACTTTATAGTTGATGAACTTATCATTCAATATATTGAATTCTTTTTGGCAATGATTTCCTCCTTGTTTCACATGGCCATCACATCATAATTCTCCTCGATATTCGATAACCTAGTAATTAAACCTCCAAAGGTTCTTCTCCAATAGTAGAGAATTGTTTTATTTCCAAACCATCAATATGTTTCTCACAACTTTCCAATGTTGTAGGTTTGAAAACTAATGCTTTGGTTCCAAAATTAATCAGCATGAACTCTAAACTTGGTTAGTGACTCTTCCAAGGTTTGGTTCTTAAAACGCATTTCTTATTTTAATTTATGTGTGTGTGAAATAGGAATTACAAAGAAACATCCACAAATGACATTCAAGCATCGGCAGGAAACACATAATGTTTTCATAAAAATAATAATGGATTCACTAAGGGGCCTTGGTTCATTGATAAGTTCGATGGAGTAGTAAGCCATCCACCAGGTTTCCATTCTTGTTGTGTTTTTCCACACTCAAAGTGTATGAGTCCCAAAGAGATGAATCTAAGTTGAAGACTTGAACAATTTTGGCAAAATAGATACCCCTCAAACCTGACACCTAATTCGAAGGAATTTTGTGTTATGCAATGCAACCCTCAAACTCAAGGTGTGTTTCTTTAACCATTTCCAACAAAAATAAATTTGTAATAATATCCATTATGAGACATATGTAAAACAAGTTTACATATTTGGTCAATGAGCCTTAAAGGGCTCCATGTCTTTCCCCCTCAATCACATGTGGGTATACTTCATATGAATAAAATTAATATCTTGACAAAATGATTGTCATTCCTTTTCCCCCCATCAAATTTATCGTGCTTCCCCCATATCTCTTAAAAATACCATGAAGGTATAGGATATCATTTCTAAGTCTCTCTGTTGTTGTCATCATGGGGTCCGAACATGCATTGTTTTGATAAGGTACTATATCTTAAACATCTGACATGAATATCTTTCAATAGATTGATGAATGACAAGTATTGTCATATGTCTTTCTTAGGTACTTTGTCATCATAGAAATGGAAGCATCAGCACCAAACCACATATGGAAACAATCACATTGACTATATAGGCAGAAAAAGAAAGAAGATTTATGTCAAATCATCAGAAGTTGTCAAGAGGTCAGCAAGCAGATCTTCTATCAAATAGCAATAAGTAAGGAAACTAGGCACGACATGTATCTCCCACATTTCCATAAACATAAAAACTAGATTCTGGTCAAAAACTTGAAAGAAATATGAGACTTACTTGATGAACAATAATGACATGATGATCATGAAKTTGTTGAATGATCATGTTACAAACAATAGTCTTTCTAGAACCCGTACCACCCGCAACACCTGCAGAATTCATGTRCAARTAAATTTAATAACAAATAATTAACATGTACATGAATATACATGATACATATATATAAWTTTTTTACAATATTCACTTCACACATCTGTCCTAATGTCATATGAAACAAATCAACTTAATCCATCTAGCATACAACATCGTCTATAGTTTTATACTTTAGGATTATTAATAAGCTCTAAGATATTTTATGTAAGGAAAATGTTTTAAAATTTTCAATTGTTGTAACTAATAATCATACAAATACCTAATAAATGTAGGAGTTATCCTTGTGCAGAAGAAACAAATTTTGTCAGTAAGCCTCTTGTGACATTAATACAATTTATCGATCAATATTATTGTATTTCCATACTAGTAGAACATTATTGTCTATATGTTCTAAGTATGAAAAATAATAATGTCAAGGACCATATAGCTGATTAAAAATAAGTTGACAGTTGAGTTCATTATAGTGAGTAATTTTTATAGCTAGTTGTACCAGTTGACAAATATTAATTTCAAATAATGATAGAGATTCTAGTTAGAATATGTCAGAACAACCATTAGAAGTTCATGAGAATTGAATCTGGTAACTGTATGGAAGAGGTGTGCACATTGCATCTCTGGTCAATTGTACAAAGTATGCAACCCTAAAAAATATAAAAGAATGGAATGAAACCATTGATAGAGAAAATACTAGTATAGCAATTGATCACCACATTCGAAGGCCAAGAAACAAGGATGAAACAAAAATGCAATATAACAATTTGAAAAAAGACTTCCTCTTTGCAAAACTAAACAAAAGTATTGTAGTTCTTATTTAGAAAGTATTCTCCAAAAATATTAACAAGATTTTCTAGCATTCCCCATTGTATACCTGAAATATGTCTGCAAAAACTTGTATAGATATGTGCCCTAGATATGGGGTATTTACACCAATGAAAATCTGGGTATGCACTCTTGATATGGGTGTATTTATTATGGAATATACATGGTACACTCCATGACTAGTTGACAAAGTAATGACCATACTACTAAGTTAATTTTTGTATCTAGTATATACCCAAATTGAGTCAGCTCTAGTTATAGATTGCAAGACGACCAATGGAAGTAAAGGAAATTGTATGACAGGATAGTCATCAATGGGGTATGAATAAGAGAAATCACATATTCAGGATAAGTAATGGAATAAGATATGATACCTAATTGATGAGTAAGGATCAGAGAACACGTAGTGTAGAGATTTAATAGTATGTGCACTACATACCTATAACAAACTTGTATCAAATTTATCATGAGTATTAAGCTCAGGATTCAATGAGAGTAGGGAGTTCAATACAAGTGAAATCAAAGAAATAGGATAAATATGAACAAATTTCAACATAGATAAACTAATCCCTATGAATAGTAAGAAGTATGTGTGATTAACCTATGTTAGTTTCCATAAGTAATATCTAAACCAATAAGAACGATATAAGATTTTGTCAATGTGTGAAATTCGTGCAACGTAATCTACAGAATGAGAATCAACTTACTTTATATACCATCTTACCTTACCATGCCATTTCTCAGTTGAATACAATTTTTTTATACTACAATAGTATCACTACTAGTTATGGATAATAGTATACACTTACTAGTTCATCTTCTTGGAATATTGTTATTGCACTCAAATCACCATAAGTACTTACATAATTTTATACACCTTGTACACTACTTGCTAAGGAAACTATAAGAAATACAGTAATCAAACATGTTGATCTTAGTGATGGGATAGATAAGGCTATTAGTTCTTATAACAAGCTATATGAGTCATACTTATTTCGTAATCATTAAACCTTAACCAAGCTAAGTAAGGATATGTAACCTGTATTGTGATTATGCCATACTAATACTAACCATAAACCTAGTTGTTGCAAGTTTATTCTCATTGGTCTGAATAAGGCATTGATTACACTTGATGAAGTTGTCATAGATTAGAGAGAATATGTGTTGTTAATTGTAAGCATGATATGGGATTACTACTTGTTAAGTTGTATACCATGTTCTTAGGGTTATAATGGTCGTAGATCTTTGCTTATAAGAGGTTACTAGTGATATGGAAATCGTATGTGTTGTTATTACTAAGCTCACTTGATACAAATGGTTTCATGGATATGTAAGATTGTGTGTTTTAGATATGCAAATAAGGTACCATATTAGAACATACTATTCCTAATATAGCTAATAGCTTAGTTTGTGATACACACTTCTTAGAGAATCTTATGATATCGGTATGAGTAACTACAACACACTGGACACATTGTTAGTGTTAACATAATTTAATTACACTTATCTCATGCTTTCGTGAATGGGCTCACAAGATTCAATGTTACTAGTATGATTTAATGATGATCATACCAATAGTTCCAGTAGAGTTGAGTAGAGGTAATCCCATGAATAGAAAGAGTGCAATATACAAACAATACTCAAACCTTATACATATTCCAAACATGTTTCATTATATAACTACAAAAACAAAAATAAAGACATCCAACATACAATTGGTACATACATTGGGTACTCCAACAAAAGAAATAAAATAAATAACTACATATAGTAGGTACTCCAACAAAATAAATGAAGACATACAACATGATTTACATCCTTGCATAGATACCTTTAGCATTGGGAAGTAAAAATATATGATCCTTGCATTGGAACTCTCTTCAAAAACACTCCTATTTGCATATGTCAATAACCAGAATGCCAAAAATTATCAGATTCAAGAACCAAATCATATTTAGACTCCCAACCCCGCCCATATTGATATTATTGTTTCTTTGCAGTAACCTCTACACATATCCTTTGTCAAAATTTCCCCTTTACAAAAGGTGAAAAAAGGAAACTCCATGCATTAAAATTTAGAATAAGAAACCAATGTTGAAATAATCCCCCTTATAAAAGTACTTATACATAGAATTTTCTCATAAGAACAAATTTTATTCAATTCTTTTCCCTAGATGTATTGTCTTCTCAAAGAGACTATAATGCATACCATGTCCTGTTGAGCCTTTAATTTTGTCAAAGTATCAATAGGTTGGAGTCCACTAATTTTTGCATGAGTCATTGGTACAACATCTAGAGCATCTGCAAATGCGTGAACTTCATACTGTAGTAAATAAAAATAGAATTATATTTAGTTTTTATTAAAAACCAAAAAATACTTTTAAGACATGTCAATAAATCCTAATAAAAATTAAAACCGAAAATATTGAAAATAGTAAACACCATTGATATTTTTTTTTGGAAAAGTCATAGGAGAGGAATAGTCACACACACACACACACACACACACACACATCTCATATACATGTTCTTTAGCTTGAGCTTGATCGACCTTCTCACTAGAGACCTGGAGGAAATACTCAATAGCCTCCTCCAAGGAACTGACATTGTCTTTCTCTTTCATTCCTCAATAATCTCATATTGTTTTCGATAATAAATTATTGGAGCCGTCTGATCTTGGATCAAACCTCCATCGATCTGAAGGAGCAACAATGAAGTAAACATTGACTATGTTGTTTCTCTGTTGGATCGAGAGAGGTTTGCTCTAATAATAAACGGCTCCAATAAATTATTCTCTATTGAACAGGTCCAACCACTTGAAAGTGGAAGCTCTTATGGCCCCTCCTCCCCCCTCACATCACTCTCAATTCCCCAATACCCAATCTATATTCTACTAAAAAATATGCATCAAAAATATTCAAATTTGTAAAAATTGATTGTAAATCTATAAATGAGGTTTATCATTCAAAGGCATATGTCATAAAAAAGAGTTTTTATAAATTAAATTTTACATTCAAAATATGTTCCAAATATACTAGCTATATAATGTACATCGATCTGTCTTATAAATTTTTTATATATCATCATTTTCTTTTAGCCTTCTTTCGCATTCTCCAGTTCTTAAGTAATTCATCAGCCTTTGTGTCTTTGTTTTATGGGTGCTCTTCAAATGTTTATGTTGCTACATTCCTCTTACGTCGAGCATGCATGGTCTTGTACCCACAACATGGAGTCTACTGTGAGGGGCCATCACCTATAAAAACAAAAAATATTAAATTTATATGGTCAGTTGTTTAATATCATTGTAGTAGTTCATTAATATTAAAAAAAACCTCTACAATGTAATTATTTACCTGGTCCACTAGTCGACACCGTTGGAATGGTTTCCTTGTACTCCTAATCTTCAAGTGGAGGGGGCTCAACTATGACATTCCCTTCCATTGAAACGACAAAATTTATAAGGACAAAACCATAAATGTATAAGTAATAAAAATTATAAGTATGAAATTTATAATTACAAAATTATTAAGTATATAATTAATATACAACCATTTTACCATCATGGGCCTCAGTAATAGTAACATCATGGGGCTGCACCCCACTGGGATGGGGCTGCTCGAGAGCACCATCTTCTAGATGTGATGCACTATCAACACATTGTTGTCCAGTACTAATGGTTTCGTTGATAGTGTTTCTCCCCTGATTAAAACAAAGTAAGACATTAAAGTTATGGATGATATCAAACATTTAAGTATTTTATAAGTAATGAAAGGTTAATTTGGATTGACTTTTATTTACCTTATCTCACAAACTGGATCTTGGGGTATGTCCCATGATTTTCCTATGATCAACGACAGCTTCATAGTTGTACTTGTAACTAAGTTGGAAGTCTTCCTCTGTGGTTTTAGTTCCAAAGTCGTCGCCCGACATTGCATAAGAGTATGTATTTTTAATGTTATTGGTTGTAATTATCTGAAAGTTGTAAGACAAAACAATTAATATTGTTAAGATGTTTGGGTACTTACGATTTGTGACTGTAACCTCGAGTAGTCTTCCTAGCCTAGCATGTGATGGCCATGTTTTGCAATCCTTTCTTTGGTTTCCTTCGAAGTGTCAGGAAACCTATCATCAAAAGTTTCAAGTATGTTATATACCACACTTTTATTTAGATATAAAGAAAATTAAAGGTATTGAAATCAAAATATTGTAATTTACCTTGGGTTACCTGTTATTTGTTTTCTTGGTTTTCTCAATTTCTTTTCTCTTGCATCATCAATGATCTCCTTCCACTGCCTCTATGGAATTGAGGGAGGACGCTCATACCTAGGGTTGTTTTCCAAGTTTATTCTATACACATCCCACATATATTTTAAATATTTTCCCAATGCAGAGGCGACCACTTTTTTATTGAAGGTGTCTACTCCAAATAAGCCTTCAAGATAATCCATAAGTTCTTTTTTGAGGTTGGAATTCTGGAAATTCCACCTCGTGTGTACGATTTCCCCAAAAATTAGCAAGGCCTTTCTCTTCAGGTGCCTATAAAAATATTCCTTTCCTATATGCAAAAATATATCATCATTAGTTTAAAAATAATAATCTAGATGATTTAGGTTTGAGATAGACAACATGAAACATTTAAAATATGAAAAACTACCTGGGATTCTTATTTGTTTTAATGGAAGTCCATTATGGTTGACTATAAATGTGCACAAAAGGGTCCCTATGATGGTAACATGTCTATCTCCAGTAAATGCAACCATATCAACCACATCATCAGCCGCATCTTTGTCACCACCTTTATATCCTGGTTGTTCTGTGGTTTCCTGGTATTGTGTGTCATGGCTCTCATCTAAAGGTGTGGAAGGTGGAGAAGTAAATAGTACTCTAACAGGTAAATGAAACTCTGCTTCAAGACTTTGTGGCATCTCTGCAGCACCACTACTACCAACACTGGACTAAACAGACTCCAAAAATATCTATATAAGAAACAAAATGTTTTTTCGTTAGATAATGTAAAAGTTAAAATACAACTTTCATAATTGAACTTATGAATACATAAAAAAAACTCACTTTAAATTATGTTTATTACCTTATATTAATTAAGTTATGTTATAACTAGATTGATCATTTCTATGACATCGGAAGTTTGATCTGTGCGGTCTAACAAGCGAGCAAGTTGTTTGTTCCCTCATATATGCAATTCAATTGTTTGTTTGTTGTCTCGGGTCGTGTGTTGTTTATAAACCCTTTGTTATTGATGGAAGCTTTAGGCCTTCCATCAATATAGATAGGCACACCCTTATTTTTAGCATTGTTTATTAGTTGTATATAATTTGCAGTGAGTGCATATCTTTGAATATGTCACATCTATTGGACTAACCGCATCCAATCGTTATAATTGTAACACGGTCTGACATAGTCCATCAATTTGGTTATTGTAATTTATTTTATAGTTATTCCATCCATGGAAAATAGCCCCAGGCCATGTAGGGAGGATGGTGCAATGTGATACGTCATATTTTTGGCAATGAAGTCAATGTCTAATGGAGGCAGTTCCTTAGTTACCCATTTTTTCACCATATTTTTATACCTGAGTGGAACCGCTATGTATCCTATGCTCTCATCATCATAAGAGCATGATCCTCCTTCGGTAATTAAAAATTCCATGTGTCTACAGAATTTTCTTCTGACCTTTTCACCTATGGCCCTTGTTTGTGTATCATATCTACTATATGCAGTTGCATTTCCCTCTATTTTTCCTAAGCTTCCCTCACTCAAGGAAGAAATATCTCACATGTATCTCTTTGGTTATACCTTCAGTCAATCGAATCATATATATAGTTAGCCAGGATTGTAAGAATATAGTGAGATATTTAAAATGATACAATGAAAACAACACCTCTCCTAATTGACTTAACCACATTGGAACTCTGCTACACAATTAAAGAAGTTATTTTTTGTTTTCTATCAAAGGTCCATTATTTCAAACTTAGTTTTATGCTAATTTTGAGTGACAAGGTATGTAATAGGGCCAAAAAAATTTGACACGAGCAGGTAATGGAGGAGATGGAAAGAGGAAGACGAAAAGGAGGAGGAAAGAGAAAGTACAGAACCAAAGGAGGAAGAGTAGAGATGAAAGTTTTGTCAAGGAAGATGCAAAGTAAGTAGATAAGGTTGCTAGAGATTCTATAGAAGAGATGACCAAGAAAGAAATAGAAGTGGCATAGGCGAATATATTCTCAAAAGAAGGAGAAGATAAATTTATTGAGGAGGCAAGGAAAAAGGAAAGAGAAAGAAAAGAGAAGTCTTGAAGAGAAGAAGAAGAAGGGAATTGAAGATGGGGGGGGACAAGAAAAGGATAAGGGGAAATGAGCATATTGGCGAGGATATTCAAACAATGAAGGCTAGCACTGAAGTGTTAGAAGGAGGAACAAAGGGAGAAGTCAAGAACATCCTTTTAAATTTGAACATACGGGAAATAGTTAAAGTCTCCTCTCACATCATACAAGCCTCTCCCTCCCCCTATAAATACTCTAATGTACTTTCCATAGTTATAAAAAGAGGGATTCTGATCACACTTGGTGCTAGTTCTTCACAAACCTTCAACCCTCTGCCATCATGGATCGATATTGTCCAACCCTTTGATTCATGTGATACTTTCTAGATAGGGAGGAAAATGAGAGGAAGAGAGCAAAGAAATATGCCTATGCTATCGTACTAGAGTCATTACCATCTATAATTATAGGTCTATATAGTTCACCATAACCATCTTGGTGCCAATGGCTCAAATACCATATTTAGATATGGGGCTCTAGGATTGGAGGATTGGCCAAGCCAAGTCTGAGACTATTGAATTGCCACCTATTGATGACATTCAAATGGAAAAAATATATGGTAATATGGTGTATGCTAAATTTGTTGAGCTTCTTATTCAAGTAATAATTTCAAGAAGAAATATGATTCCACGATTGTTGAGAATCATTTTTTTTCTGGGAAAGTTAACCTCCAAATTTTCACTGTCCAACTACAGATATTTAAGTGCAATGTTGATGATGGTATATCTCTTTATTTGCAAAATTTTGGGATATTCTTTCTCTATATTGTCTCTAAGAATAAATTAATTCCCCAAAAGGTCCAATGACCTCATAAAAAGTGCCAAATCTCACCTCTCTTTTATCATTGTTTTTCAGAGTTATTTACTGTCTAAAAATTGCATAGGTTAATCTTCATTTGTTGTTAATGGTATATGCTTAAAGGACTTAATACATCTTTCTAGATTGTTGCACTTTTTACATAGTTCATTCTTCTATTTTTGACCAACATCTATGAATCTTACATTGGCTTTATTTTTATAATTTAGATCTAAGATAAACATACATTGAAGGTTGTTTTAACTCTCTGGTTCAAACAAAATCAATGATATCACTGTAATTTGAACATATGATCAATGTAACTGACTTGTGTTTTTATAGGTAACATATTAAATATACTTTAATGGAATGTACAATGGCCCACTTGAAATGTCACAAATTTGATACTCATCATGGTTCACATTTGAGTTCTTCAAGCTATAGGATCCTATTACAAAGCATACTAAGTCTACTTCTAGCATCCTCATTATTCTAAATAAAAATTTTCCTCCTCTCTAAATGATGGCGTTGGGAAAATGGGAGAATAAATGAAAGTTTTTTATTCTTTCTTACATGAAGAGATATATATCAAGATACATTAGTGAATACCCTTGAACATCATTTACAAGTTCCATCGTTAATTCTTGAAATAACATTCTTTCTCATTGTATCTTGCAACATATCCATTGAAGGAATCTCCTTTAATCATTGCAAACTCAAAATTATCTATCATTTTTGGGTATTATCACGTAGACAAAGTTTCCTACTATGTTTTAGATGATGGTGTTTCCATGATAACATTGAAACCCTATTTGAAACCTCAAATTTCAAAATGAAGTAGGTTCCTTTCTACAAGAATGTTAACATTGAATAGTGTGCACTTAAGTGTTCCTCCTTGGTAGTATGGAAGTCCTTGCCCTAAAAACAGTGTGCGAGAACATCCATGAATGATTCAGTTATTTTAGGGTCATAGTGGTGGGTGTGACATAGAAGGGAATGAATGCCTCGTGTGGTTTGTGTTTTAGGTGAAAAGAAACCTAGATTTGATCACCATAAGAAGGTGGGAGTCTCTCTTCATTAATTCCTAAACCATGGTTACAAATCTCACCAACATACCCATGTCCAATGCTTCTCTTATCAATGAAGGGACCTCTATAGAAAATTCCATGACAAGCTAATCCATGTGGAGACATGTTTTTTGAAATGCATTAATATTCCATGTATCCTTCCATATCCCAACAAGGATCATGCTTTTAATATTTTGATACCATTACATGTTGTCCCAAAGAATATAGTCAATATCTTGTATAAAGTTAAATTTAATAGTCAAAGGGAAACCTCTACATTTAAGCATCTTAGCAAATTTAATCTTGCACATCAATCTCTTAATTTTTTTCATGAAAATGAAGCATGTAGGTTGTTTAGCCTCACTTTTGAAGGATGAATTCAAACTTGGTATAGGGAATTACCAACTAGATCTATTCATAATTGGAAGCAACACATGGAATTTTTCATAGATGCACATTAGAATTATAATCATGATGAATTGTGTTGTGAACTTGACAAAATTTAAAAAAAGAAACATGAATTTGCTAATGATTTTATTTGGATGGTTGCACAAATTTATTACATATTTTGGGAAATTGATAAACCCTTTAGTCAAGAATTCCTTTAATTTTATTCTTATATCCTTTATATTCCCAAATAATAATAGATGTTAATGGACAATGACAAAGATTCAAGTCATCAAAATTATCTTCCACTTGACCACCTAAAATAAGGAATATAATCCTTTGATGAACAAGGTAATCTAGAACTCATTGGTCTACAAAATTTTTGTGTAGAATAACTCGGTGCAAAGGATTGTAAAGGTTCTTATTGCAAGAATATATTTCATAATATCTCAATTCATATGTACATTCTACAATGATGAGATGCATATTAGAAAAATAATGTATTATCCAAGATGAGAACAAACAAGGTGTTGTGATCTCTAATAAATTATCTTGTAAAGGAATAATTGAGCATGTGGATGTTGCAACCTCGCAAAATTGTCAATATGATGACCTTGAGTTAAGGAACCTTGAAAAATTCTTTGAGAAAATAGGGAAGGTGTACCAGAATGAGTTTGTGGATGGTCTGGTCCATAATACTCTTATTGTCTTGGAACCCATAATTCTCATATAATATTATCAACCCCTATTGAGGATTCTTTCTTAAGAGAGAATTTGTAGACATACATTATCCTTATTTCCCTTCCCTTAATGATGAAAAAAGAGTACCCCTTGAACGCAAGTTATCAAAGTTTGAAGAAATTCAAATTGATAGTCAAAATAGAAATTTTGGACATCAATACATGTTGGGAATACATGAATATCATGAGATAGAACTGGTAAAAAAACAAATGGTAAATGCACAAACACCTATTCTAAACTCAATATTCAAAATCATAAATAAACTCCTTTGGTAAACGCCCTCAGGTATGAGAAATTAATCAGTTCATCTACATACGAAAAACATATTGATTCTCTAGTCTCATATGATTTGTAGTTTGATTTCAAAATATAGTTAGAGGGAAACATTCTAAAGGATGACTCTATGGTTGTGTACAATAAAGAATTATTTTTTGAAGCTACCAAAGGTATATATGGGAATATGATTTCTTATCACCTCTCTACTACAGAAACAAGGGAATCATCATAAGATTTCAGGATTTTCCCAAGCTTTTATTGTGAATGGACTAAAGGTATTTGTCTTGAATATATGTTAGCAAATAACCTCAAATATTAGGATAATAATGAAGACATTGTTGACTTCATTAATTCTCTTACTAAGGATACTTATAGACTCCCCTATTTTTAAAATTTGTATTCTCTATACCCAAATCCTTTTTTTGACATCTGTTTACAAGAATATTCACAAGATTATTCTACAACTATTCCTTTATGTTCTAATTTTGGGGATTTAGTACAGACTGATGGTGAGTCATAGATCATAAGTCCTAGAAATATTCTTTAACAAGGAGTATTTCAAAACCAACAATCATATATATATATAGGAAAACCTCGCATATCCCCCCTTCTTCCTTAGAATATTCAAGTAGAGGGAGAGTCAACTACCAACCACAATAGAAATAGGTAACCTCAAGGGAATATAACATGTTTTAACCTATGATCTATGGCCTTCTCATCGATAATATGTCGTAGGTGGATGGTTCAAACTAATTGAACTAATCCTTGGGGATCATCTATACTATATTATTTATACTTGAATACTAAAATTTCGTAATCTTCACAGGAATAATTGCCAAATCTAAGCTATATTAATAACACAAGTACTTTCAACTATATTACTAACATGTTGGTATTTTAGGGTCATAGTGGTGGGTGTGACATAGAATGGAATGAATGCCTCATGTGGTCTATGTTTTAGGTGAAAAGAGACCTATATTTAATCACCATAAGAAGTTGGGAGTCTCTCTTCATGAATTCCTAAACCATGGTTACAAATATCACCAACCTACCCATGTCCAATGCTTCTCTTACCAATTAAGGGACCGCTATAGAAAATTCCATGACAATGTGCCACAAACTTTCTAGGGGAAAGAAGAAAATGTTTCTCATAGCCAACAATGTCCATCCCTAAACATTATATAAATACAATACTTCGGCATATTTCCTCAATATGAAGATCCTCAAGGATGATATGAAGGATTTTGATTACAATTCCAATGTTGTTTGTAGGGTTCTTGTGCAATGTCCAGGATTATAATCTACTCTACATATATGATTATAATCATGCCCTGAATGTTGGTTTTCTGAGTGTTATTGGCATATCAGGTTGACATCTTTTAGACACCATTGAATGATATATTGCTCACTTACTTGAGGCTCTAAATGATGATGGATAAATGAAATGGTTCCCTATTTATTGGAAAAAGTAAATGTATATTGAATCACTTTTTTGTTGACATTTGACATAACTCCTCTACAGTTTGGCACCTAATGTGGATCTATTTTTACAATAAATCTGTGTATCATTGCTCGAGAAATTTGCTCATTGTTTGTTCTTTTCTACATGTTTATTTTGTGGTTAAACTCTTCTCTAAATGACATTGATAAAGAAACTTTGAGTATTGGAACTAATCACCATTTATGAGAATAGGATTGTGCTCTTTCCTAAAAAATATCTTCTTGAAACAGAATAATTAAAAATGATGTCAGTGACTTTTATGTTGTGGTAGTTGATTTTGAAGTTCCACACCAACCTTATTCCCCTAGTTTATGTTAATAATGATGTTTTTTGTCTTTAAACTATAGGGGTATGGATTATCCCTCAAAAAATCAATCCCTCAAAATTCTTATGGAGGCTAAAATAATTCGCATTTTTTTGCTACTATAAACTATGGGTGAAGGTGGAAAAATATGTGTAGATTTGGTTAAGATGTTAAGTGGGTAGGAATTTAATTTTTCAAATTCAAGAGGTAAATCTAGTGATTTGATCTTAGGTTGGAGGCCAAGTTTTTTTCATGTGCTAATTCTTGGGCTTTTCCTTAGGTATAGGCTTTATTCTATATTCATAGGATATAGGGAAAGAGGTTAATTTCTCAAATGTGTATGAGCCCTATATAGATAGGGCCCCTTGTTTGGATAAGTTATTTAATTCAAGTTTGTTGGGTCACTTGCATACTATTATGGGGGGATATTTGAATTTCTCTTTGGAGAATTATGAAATATGGGGTGAAGTTTTTTAATGGATCCTTACAAGATTATTTCATTAGGACACTACTACATATTCAAAAATTTGTGATGAACTACTTGCGACAAAAGGAACTGATGTTGGTTGGAAGATCTTGGAACTGATGTCATTAGACATAGACTCAATCCTAAGGCCAACTAAAGATAAAAGACAGTTCACGCTAATTAATCTAGGAGCCAATCATCCAAAAAAAACTTCTCACAAACAAGTGTTAGTTGGTCGTGATGAAATCCAACATTGCAAGATCGATGCATGAAGGGGCTGAGTTTTGGCGAGTGGGAAAGTTATGTTGACAACCTACTTAATGAACTTACCATGGTGCAAGATACCTCACCAATCAATGGGTAACCCTCCAAGGAGTCCAAGTGAGTCTAGCCAATGTCGATCCCAGTTACAACACCACCTTCCATGTGTTGTCACCTTGGGTAGGAAGTCTAAAATATTATGGCCTCTATGGTACCACCTACTATACCAAAGAAGAGCAGGGACATTCAATATTTTGGTTTACACGCAAGGGTAGGGTAACTAATCATGAAACCACTTTGAGAGATTCCTCATAGAGAGGGGTTGATCCCAAGTGATCCATGTAATATGTGCAACCACTGCACCAAGTAGGGTTGATTACTCTGTTGACCCTAATGCAACCTCGTGCTTGACCCTTGTGCTATAAGGGATTCCCAAATTCAATGATATAGCAACTGGATTTCAATCCCTAACTCAAATCTCTATGTTTTTTTTGCATCTTTTGAAAGTTATTCTCACAATACTATTCCAAAGCTCTACACCTAAGTTAAGATGGGTTTGAAGAGACCTAGAAAATTTGCTAGATAAATTTTAATTATCGCTTGATTTTAGGTTGTTGTTACTCAAAGGAGTGGTTGTGAAACTGATGGTGTTTCGACTCAACTCTTTAAACCATGCAAGTGAAAAATGAAATTCAAGAATTTCAACTTCGATGAAAACTAGCTATGGGAAGGAGCAAGAGGTTTCAAGAAAAGAAATAATTTCTTAATTGATTACTATGTGGATCACTGAAAAAGTCTATGTGTGCATTGCTAACGACAAAAAGTATGAGATAATTATCCAAATAAATGGAAGGAATCTTGCAAGATATTTCAAACCATTTTATTTTGTTACGGAGCAATCAAAAATACTACAGACTAACTATTACAAATTGCATGCATATTGAGGCCACTGATTTCTAGAATATTTTACAAACATGTTTCAGCATTATGAATGGTTTTCTAACAACATTATTTTTTAGTGCATGTTATTTTTTTGTGTTCACTTTACTTTTTTCTATTAAAGGAACTTCTACAATCCATTGTGCATCTTTGGAAATTTCAATAATTGTGTAATTCTAGGAACTCTAAAACAATAAATCAATAACTAGTAAAGAAATAGTAAACCTTTTTCCAATTCATCAATATCTATATCTATTGATCTGTTGGTTTCTTTTTTCATATTTTTTTTTGTATAAATCTATGTTTTATTGAAAAATATTTAAGTTTCCAAATCTAGAAATTGTATCCTTAAAATTTTATATTAGTAGTCTTGTTGTATTACTAAGAGGGGGGATGAATCAGTAATAGTGTAATTATAATCATTTTTCTTCAAATAATCCAAGTGTTATATCAATGTAGAATTATTATCCAATAATGAGCAATAATAAATGAACAATCACACACATACATAGTACACCAGTGTTTTACGTGGAAACCCAAATCGGGAGGAAACCATGGAATGTTTTTTTCTTATATGTCTTGAAGAATTACATTCATTGGAAGCACCAACTTCCTTTGTTTTCCAACTGCAACTAGAAGGAGGCTCCAACCCCCTAGCTTCTCAGGCTACAACCTGAGGGAGGCTCCAACTCCTCAATTCTCTGGCTACAACTAGAAGGAGGCTACAACCCCCTATGTTCTTCGGCTACAACCGGAAGGTGGCTACAACCACCTGTCCTTGCCCCGTACAACCACCCTAAATGATGGAACTACTGTCACACTATCACTATGAGATATACCATTGTAAACCTATACCAATAAACATGAACCATGCATCAACCATGCATAAACAGGTACCTCAACCTGTAATCAACCTGTACCATAAACAAGTGCATCAACCATGCACCAACCTGTACCATAAACAAGTG
>SNQJ01S0121703.1:0-24057 GCA_010110895.2 Picea sitchensis | reverse complement strand
TTTGTTTATGTTTCTATCCCCAAGGGTTCTACAGACAAGGGTTTTCCCTGTGCTATAGCTCTCTGATATACGTGCGAGGTCCAACAGTAGTACTCGGCCCAATATCTCAGGGTACTAACTAAAGAGGATAGACCATACCCTTAGTTGTACTACCCGACTACCTAGGTATTAGAGAGTATCTTCTCGAGTGTTGGTCTCAGTGACAATATAGCAGTCAGGCGACCGATTGGTTTATCTAAAGAGGGATTCAGGTAATCTAGGTTGATCCGTACACAGGTGTTGTCTAATGCACTACCACTCGAAGGGGTACCAACAAGGGTTACAAGGGTGGCCAACAGATGTGCGCTTAAGAACCACTTGTATTTCCTGCGTGTACGAATCCCTCAACCGCAGGTTTATGCATGTAATGCTAGATCTCTGTGGCTTAAAGACGTCAGAATACATCTCTACCCTGAAAAAAAAATTAACCCACACTTTCTGTTGAGGAAAGTGCTCTGATACCACTTGTAATATACGAGATATAAAAAGTATACAGAAGAGAAATAAAATGCTAGTAATGGCAGAATAACAACAATATAACCAGAATAATCACCACAATAGCACTAACATTATATAAGAACAGCAACAAAAATAACACTTTGATTCTGAAAGAAATGTTGATAGACCTCTTTGAGCGGGAAACCTCCAATTGAGCAGTGCTCTATTACAATATTATCCAAGCTAGGGTTCTCATACCCTCGACTCCTATTTATACTAAATATGTCTATTAAAAGAAGCATCTAGAGGAAGATCCTTCTAGAAGTGGAAGCTTTTGTTAGGTCTTCTTACATCCTCTTTATTCTATTTTATTGAAAGGCCTTATTAATATTGACCTTTATTACATCTGAATATATTGTTCTACCTATGTGTGTGTTAGGACCCTAACATTGCCCCCCAGCAGGCCCCACAACAATATTTGAAAAAACCACCTCTGGTTGTTTTTCAAAAACCCATTCCACACCAAGGTGTGATGAATACCCAACAGGAGGTACACCCTGCTCCATACCAAATGGGGCAATATCAAAACCAAGGTCCCAATCAATCTGGAAACTCAGTCGATCGCAACATCCTCTTTACTAGCGAAGAAGATATTCTTCTCCAAACACGCGGTCACCAATATGTTGTTCCCCTTGAATCTACCCCAACCACCTCAAAAGTGGCTCCAGCTATAGCTGGAAAACCCTTGATGATTCCATCCCCTAAAACTGAACCAAACCCTCGTATACCCCATATGTCATTATGACAGAACATACATAACCCTCATGCTAGGGCAGCCCATAAATATAGTCTAGTCGATGATTTAGCCTAGTCTCCTGCAGCCATGTATGTATTGGAGGTCCTCCAAACCCGTCCAACTTAGCGGAAATCCTTCCTTTCCGCCTTGGGGGTAGTAGACCCAGCTGATACTAGACTCATCACTTTTGTTCTAGATAGCAGAGAACCATGCCTCCCTACCTTAGTGTCTTTTCAGATACTGGTTAAGATCTGGAACATCGCAGTTCATCGGTGTATCATTGATGAAGGTGCGTCCACATGCATTATGTCCAAAGTAGTATGGTAGAAACTCAACTCACTTGAGCTAGTACCATCCACCATCACCCTGAGAGCTTATGACGGTCGACCATCATCGCATGAAGGGCCCCTTCAAAATTTCCATGTCGAACATGGGGGAGAAAACATCCTCATCGACATTAAGGTTATCGACGCCCCACTTTATTACAATATCTTGTTCAGACATAGCTACATGTATGCTATGAAGGCGGTAGCCTCTTCTGTGTTATGAACGATCATCTTCCCCCACAACGGGAAAATCCTCACCATTGACCAACTTGCACATTATGAGCCTAACCATTCCACCAACATTGATAACATTATTCTCCTTGTCCACACTAGCTCAGATGGTTTTTTGAATAACGACATGGGTCTCAAAATTTTCAAAGACCCATACTTGCTGGGGGCATATCATGGAGCACCACCTCTCCTACACACTTCAACACAAGTGTGTGTAGTCTCTTCTAATGGAACTGATATCAGAGACAATACTCCTCCCATAGAATCCCCTCCCCACATAGAGGTTCCACCAGTTGGAGAACTATTACCTCAGGAGATCCCTGAGCTCCCCACTGCACCCCTTNCCCCCCCCCCCTCCACTCCAGGGGAAAATATTGGTTTGGGAGACAGTCCCCCAAGCCATTACCCAAATTCCTTTTTTGTACCCCCCACCTAGAGTCCAATAATTTCAGGTTGCTACTAATCTCACCCTTCCAAACATGGTTCTTATCATTCTTGTATGGTATATTCATCTGCCCACAATGGTCCCTGTGCCATCTCTCCCTCATCAAACGAAGGGATTACCGATGCATATCCTAGCACAGGATCCTACCACACCACCCCTGCCCTCACCTAGCAGCACCACCACTACCGTTGGTGGCATATAGAAGAAGACCTACCCCACAACTCCACTTCCTCCTCGAATTCAACCTCCTTGCGCACGATGTGAAAGACAATGACACCCCACCAATAGATTTCCTACTCTTCCTGAGTTACGCAATCTGATCCAACTCCCTAGAAAAACCACACTGCTCACCACTCCACCAAGTACATCCACTGCTACTACAGATTCCTCAACCACATGCAATAAATGGTTGCGAACCAAATTCGCTTGTGCCATATGATTAGAATACGACCACTACACTCATCATTTCCCAACTCTACCTCAATTTATCCAAACATTAGCCACAGTACGCCAAAAAAATTGGTCAGATCCCTCTGAGCCACCCTCTACTGAGGCTCACATTACTGTGATCAATATATTTCGTCGTCAGTCCCCAACGAACGAGGTACCCTCCACATTATCTGTGCATTCATTTTATGTCCAACGGTCCCTCACATCATGTACATGATATCCCATCTATGACCTCACCAATTGAAGACAATAACACCTACCCATCGATAGTTCCCCATATCACCTCCTAGGATCCCCTATAGTCTTTCATTTTCCACTGCGAAAAAGACATCCTGGAGGAAACCACTACCCCTAATTGCCTATGGAATGCGCTCCATAAACACACACTTTTTCTTTCACAGGAGACCTTTTACCCTCCTCTCCAAACCTCCATGTGCGCAATCGAAACCAAGGATTGCATTCCCTTAGGTCATATAGACTGGTTCAACAACCCTATCCCTGCCCCAGATGTTTTTTAAGAAGGCAACTTGGAGAACATCTGCCCCACCATCAAAATTGACATTTCCATTAAGCCAAGAATCATAGAAGAAATCACCATTAGAGCTGCATACTCTCCTGAGGAAATCATTGCTTATAAATATCTCTTTCATGAATATTGGGATATCTGTTTCTGGTCATATATGGAGATGTGTGGCCTTGACCCTTCTATAGCCAAACATTCAATTGACACTTGGCTCGATGTTTCCCCAGTTCATTAAAATAAACAACCCCTTCGCCCATACAAAGTTGTGGCTATCAAAGATGAAATTAACAAGTTACATGATGCCAGGTTCATTCACCCCATTGTGTACACTTCATGGGTCTCCAACCTCGTCCCAGTTAACAAAAAATAGGGCATTATTCGAGTCTGCGCAGATTTTCATGATATCAACCATGCTTGCCCCAACGAAAACTTACCAACCCCATTCATCGACCAAATCATTGATGATTGTGCTGACCACGAGGCCTTATCCTTTATGGATGGGTTCTCTGGCTACAATCAAATCCAAATCCATTCAACAGATCAATAAAAAACATCTTTTACTACCCCTTGGGGTACCTTTGCTTATCGCGTCATGCCTTTTGGACTCAAGAAAACAGGTGCTACATTTCAACGATCCATGACCTATTTTTTCCACGATCTTGCTTGCACCATCCTTTCTTATTTGGATGACCTCATTGCTTGATCCAAAAAATGAACTCAACATTTGGATGACTTATTCATCATTTTCCAATAATGTCACCAGTACAATATCTTTTTGAACCCCCTCAAGTGTGTCTTTTGCGTCACTCTCAGACACCTCCTTGGGTTCATTGTTTCCCAACACAAGATCATGGTGGAACCCCTCAAGGTCAAAGCAATCAAAAAAATTCCACCACCTAGGAATTTACGCCAACTGCAGAGCTTGCAAGGCAAAGCGAAATTTTACATCACTTTGTCCCAGACTACGCCACTCGTGCACTTGGTTTTCTCCACTTATTGCGACATGATATCCCATTTCGATGGGACAAACATTCTCAAACAACTTTTGATGATTTGAAATCTTCCCTATCCAATGCCCCTTTGATTATTCCCCTAGACTATGATCATGATTACATCCTCTAATTTTCAGCCTCAACTGTCTTAGTAGCAGGTGTCCTCGTCCAATTAGTGGACAGTGAGTGTGAACATGTCATTTACTACATGAGTCAAAACCTTTCAGGGCCACCCATTAAGCATAATCATGATGAGAAACTCACCTTAGTAGTTGTCCTCATAGTCTAAAAATTGTGAGACTATATTCTTCTTCGAACTACCAAGGTCGTAACAGATTCCAACCCCATGCAGTACTTTCTTAGTCAATGGAAAATTAATAGAAAATATTCCCTATGGATCGTCATCCCACAGGAATATGATCTAGAGTTATCTACTCCCAAAAGAAATAAATCTCTTGTCCTAGCCAAACTCATTACGAATTTTACCTCAGATGCTAAAGCTTCCCCCATCAATACTTATTTTCCCGACGAACACCTCTTCTTAATCCCCCCCTGATGATCCCTGGTATGAAAACCTACTCATCTACCTTCCTACATAGAAGTTTGTATCTCATCTCTCTCAAGATGATCGTTGATGCATTCACCATCAGGCCCCTCGATACCTCCCCATTAGAGACATTCTCTATCAATGCAGGGTCGACACTATTCTTCGATGATGTCTTACCATTGACGAAGTTGATAAGTCTTGAACGATTGTAACAATGGCGCTTGCGGTGATCACCTCTTGGGTATGTCCACCGTCCAAAAAAATCATTCAAGAAAGGTACTTCTGGCCCACTTTATTTCATGACTGTATCCATGTTGTCAAGCGATGCGACAAATTCCATCTTTACACAAACAAAGCATGAGTGCCACCAACTCTTCTACATCCATTCATCACAGTTGGCCCCTTGTGTAAATGGGGCATAGATTTCATGACTTGCCATCCTCCATCCAGTAATGGACACAAGTACATTGTCGTGGTCACATATTACTTTACCAAATGGGATGAAGCCATGCCCACTTTCAACAACACCAATGACACATCACCACATTTTTTATTTAACCACGTCTTTACCTAGTTTGAAGTCCCACTATAGTTAGTGTCCGACCGTGGTAAACATTTTGAGAACGAGATATTTGTAGAAATCTCCTCAAAATTAGGCTCCTCCCACGAGTCTTCCTCTGCATACTACCCTCATTCCAATGGACAAGTCGAGGCTGTCGACAAAGTCCTCAAAACCAAGCTACAACGTACCGTCAACAGACATAAGACCAATTGGAATCATATGTTGTTTTCTGCGTTATGGTCTTATTGCATGGCAGTAAAAACTGCCACCATTTTTACATTGTTCCACCTCATCCATGGGATCAAAGCCACCCTCCCTATCGAGTGTGAAATACCCATGTTACGCACTCCCATTGATCTATTACCAAACAATTCTCCAATGGAGCAGTGCCTCCTCACCTTAGATCCGCTTGATGAAGATCTTCGATATTCATTACAAAATAATGAGGCAGCTAAAAAATGGTCCAAATCCACTTTTGACCACCATGTCAACCTTCACTCATTCAACAAAAGTGATCTCATGTTAGCCTACGATATCTGCCACGATAATCTCAGCCACAAAAAATTCAATTCATTATGGCATGGACCCTACATCATCCAACACTGTCTCACTAAAGGCGCCTACATATTGGCCTCTGTAGAAGGATTCCCTCTCAAAGAACCCATCAAAGGGTTGTACTTAAAGAAGTTTTACGCCTAAGTGTAGCCCCCCTACCTTAGGTTTTTCTTTTTACACATTCGTAGAAATTTTTAGTATTCTTTTTCACCACCACTCCTCATGTCTGATATATCATCCGTGTTATTGAAAGATACATCATCCATCAACCTACCATACTGGTTACGCTGACGGTGTCAGCCACTGGACCCAGAACCTCGCTTCAGCCACTTGGGCCATCTATACTCCCTCACATTTCCTACTCCACTCTAGTGGCATATGTTTTGGCTCGTCCACCAACAACCAAGATGAATACGACATTTTCATTGGTCTCCTCACCTAGGTCAGTCACCACCATATTCGTCACCTTAGATTTCTATTAGATTCCCAACTCGTCTTCCTACAGCTCAACAATGTATATCATGTTCACGATCCTTGCCTCTTTCGCAAATACCTGCAAGTTAGACTCTTATCTCACAACTTTGATTCAATCACATTTACACATATTCCAAGACAACTTAATCAATTAGCAGATCACATGGCTAACCTAGTATTATATTGACATTTATCACATTAAAACATCATTTTATACATAAGCATCATACATTTGTCATAACACATAGAAATGACATTATACATTAACATAACACATAGAGACATGAATGATCCAAAAATATATCCATATATATATCTATATATATATATATAATCAAGTGTCATCATTGTTTACAAAAAAATACATGTACATCGCCTGCAGGAAAGTGAATCCCCCCACCCCTCTAAGTACAAAATGGGTATCAACTACCTTATACAAAAAAGAGGCTCCCTATCCCGTACACACAAAAACTAGCACTCACGGTGCCCCTAGAGTTCCCCCCCAGGTCCTCTGTCAATTGGAGGTGCCCCACTAGTTGGGGTATCTCCAGGTCCAAGAGGGAATCGACTAGTCATCGTTGCCCCCACTACTCCCGCACAACGGATCAGGGTCTACCACTCTGTCGGAATTCCCACACAATTCTCCAAGATGTCCTCATCCTGAATATGGGCCCACATGCCCTCTGGTACACCCTGTAGAACCAACTCGAATCATCGACGCAAATCCTCCAGCAACACCCCGACATCTCCCTATGGCGCATGCGCTGGTCCAAAACCAGCATCATCTCATCACCACCTCTGTCCCACCCTTAGCTCTATAGGTGGCAGTCGAGCTAGCCCTCAGTGAGATGGCTCCCCAAACAACTTCACCAATCAGCCTCGGGGCCCCACATCTGCAAAACAAAACCAGAGATAGTTTCATCATCCATATATACATATAAAGTCAATGTTATCTATCGAAATCACAAAACATAAAACCACAATACAAATACATGCCTCGTTGATCTCAGTCCGCCCTAGAAGGTAGCATCATGTTTGGGTCGTGACGATAATCCATACCTATGTATGGATACCTTAGAATCACCTATGGCATCTGTCACCACAATTGCACCACTGTGGCCGTGAAATAGTGGCCACCCTCCCCACCTCCATGTCAGGCCAACACATTTTCCCATCGCATTAGTCGCGTCTCTTGATGCCTTGTGGACTCACGTAGAATACTCAGTCACAACAAAGACACCCTCTATAGGAACCAGACCACCAGAATGGACCCAAACTCGAAGTCACTGGAGTCGGCTCATAGAAACCGATTCACCTGTCCCATCATATTGGTGTGCAGAAGCACACCCCATGAAAAAAGGTCCCCATCCAAGACCTGCTCCACTACCCTTAGTAGACCCCTTGTGATTTTTTGAGTACCAAATGATCCGTAGATCCTCACCACCATAGTGGTAATGAACTTTGTCAAAAGATCATCAATCGCCTCAATACAAATAACAAAACCCGACATTGGTTTCAACCGTGTGTAGTGGCGAGCTACCAAGTCTCCCAGTCGATCCTCCCCCCAAATCTAGGGGTCAATACGAAGGGCCATGCCATGGAATCAGAGCCCCATCACGAAATACACATACTCAATGGCCAAGAATGTTAGTTTCTCACCTCTCAATATTAAGCACCGCAAATTAGTGCTCCACATCCCAATCGGATATTAAAGCAAGAACTCTTGTGACCATATCAGAGGGCAGTCAAAGAACTTGAGCAGCCCACAAGTGGCCAAGTATCTCTGAACACGCGACTGCACTCTCACCACCTCCCACAGACAGTCCAAATTGTGTTCTCTCCAGTGTACAAGCATCCTACTATCAGAATATGTTTATCACTTGCGTCGACACAGAAACACTTGATCAGCCTCATCATCCCGAAAAAAGCATCAAAGTATCAAAAATTACTCCTTTCCCACCAATTGCGGCTTTCACCCAGAAATTTGAGCACATGTGCATGCATGTTCTTTTCACAGCTGCACACTAATGTGCAACTTTTGGAGAAACAATTGTGCATGAGTGTGTGACTATCAGTCTGACAGTCGCACATCTCATGTGTGCATGTCTTCCCATATCCCGCACCCACATGCGTGTCTGTGTCAGGCACAGCCACACATTGTGCGCAGGAAAAGGGATTGTACCCACGCACATGTGTGTGGTCATTCCTTTTTTTCTCGTGCATTGGTGGGCCCCTACCCAAAACAAAACATGTACGATCCTCCATACAACCCTTATCTACACTCTATGAAATTCACAACATACAGGAGGATAGGACCACTAACCTGTCTCTCGCCACTCACGGATCGCCTCACGCTCCCGCAATCTCCAAATCTCCTCACAACAATATTGTCAATTCAGCTACAGTGACAGGTGTTAGCACTGAGAATCAGCCTCATACTGTAATGAGGATAAGCCCAGTACCCATGAAAGTATATGTAAATGTGAATGAGTTTTTAAAGATCAAATGGACAAGACTCAGAATAATAATGTTTTGAACTCAAAAATTTGGGCTAGCATGCACAAGCAATTGGGGTCTTGATCAACTTCAATTAATGAATGAGAGTAAAATTTAATAGGAAGAAGACTTAGTGAGGGATATGCAAAGGTTTTCAATTGACATTAGGTCTTCAAGTAGCCTAAGGAGGAGAAACTCAAAACACAAGATCTTCTTGAATTCAAAGTTTAAAAAACACTGAAGAACATCATAGTAGTATTATAATCTAACATTTATCATAACACAACTATAACAATCTCATGTGGATCTTCCAATCATGAAAAATTAAGCATAAGAGGCAACAAAATGATATAAGAGAAACTAACTTCTATTAATAAAAAATTCTCAAGTCCAGTACATAACCAGAGAACAAGTCTTAGTAAAAAATATTACAATAATCGATCCTCAGCTCAACCATTCCCCTTTTATTGAAAAGAAAACTTTTGGTTCCCTTGAGATCAGATTGTGATCATCAACAATTATTGTCTCTTTGTTTTCATCATGATGATCACAAGATAGTGGTACAAACGGGTTTAAATCACACTGATAATTATGATTAGCCAAGAACATATAGCTATCTATGAAATCATCAGTTATCATATGTTCAACATGTTTTGAAAATTGATCATAAACTAGACATGCATCCTTGTCCATAGAAAAATATGCAAATGTTGAAGAATTTGATTCCAAATGTGAATCATACTTACTGTCTTCTTGTTTCAAATCTAAAATATACTGACATTCCTCTTGCTCATATGCATGCAGATTTGCAAAGAAAACCTTCTCTTGGATCCTCCTAGAAGAATGGATGTTCTCCTCAACTTCTTGAGCATCTTCAAATAAACTTCTTAAGGATGAAGACTTTCTTTATCTCAGGAGAAGGACAAGTTCTGGATACTCATCCATAACATAGAACACCAAGGGCATGCCATGATAAATGTTGTATAACATTATGTTATAGATGGACAAAGATGCTTTATCCTCTCTTCTCGTAGCAGTGAACTCATGCAAGTACTGATCAAATGATTTTCTCTCTCCCCGGTATTTTAAAAAGGTTTCATATAGTTCATGCCATGAACCAATGGAAGAAGCTTCCATATTCTTGAACCACAAGACAACATCTCCAATCAAACATTTAGAGAAAATCTTCATGAAAATATCTTCATGCAAGATTTCTAGATTGTCGATGAAGTCTTGAAAGGCTGACAAATTCTCTTCTCCTGCAGTGTTATCTTTTACAGCAAAAGTTCGTAGGTAGTCTACAAATCTGGGAGGGTAAGGATGAACAGAGGATAGCATCTTTAGAGGTCCAAATATATTTTCCCTAATCTTAAACTGGAATTCAATCGGTTGTTGAACACTAGAAGGTTGTTGGTAAAGGTCAGAGGAGCTGGCAGCCTGAAGTGAATCAGTTTTATTATTTGCAAAAGGGCAATAATAATTTGGTGCATGTTGAATTTCAACAAGATGGTTATTAACATCAGAGGGAATGGTAGCAGGTAATAAATCAGCTTTGAAATCTGCAGAAGGGAGAGAATAATAAGATTCAGACTAATTAAAAAAGTGTATATGAACCTCATCTTCTTCAGGTGTTCGAAGTGGATGGATATCCTTAACATCAAGGACATGGGAAGGGGGTAACTCTACTTGTTTGAAAAAGGAATATGCAATAGCAGGCCCATGTTCTTTAGAGTATACGAGGTAGATTGTGATTCTTCTAATGTGTGAAGGGAAATTCAAGAAATATTGAAGGAAAAAGAGAACAAGTTCCAAAAATAAATTTAGAACTTGATACCTGAACTTGCCTCTTCCTTCCATTTCTTTCCAATCTTGTTCCAATAGTGGAGTCTTCCAATATGTTCATCTTCATGGAGTCGCCAAGTAGAAAAACTGCAGTTCTCTAGGTGCCCAACCTCAGTCTACCATCTAGACATGGAACTATACTTGTTGTTCTACCCAGGGAGATATTCAACATCCTCAAATCGCCTCCCTAGAAACGACGCAATTTATGCTAGAACTAAGAATCAACCTCAGAATTCAATGAGGATAAGCCAGGTACCGATCAAATTATATGTAAATGTGAATGAGTGTTTAAGGGTCAAATGGACAAGACTCAAAATAATAATGTTTTAAACTCAAAAATATGGGCTAGCATGCACAAGCAACTGAAGTCTTCCTCCTATTCACTTTTAAACTCATTCACTGGTTGAAGTTGATCAAGACCCCAATTGCTTGTGCATTCTAGCCCATATTTCATTATTTTAAGACATTATTATTCTGAGTCTTTTCCATTTGACCTTTAAAAACTCATTCACATTTACATATACTTTGATGGGTACTGGGCTTATCTTCATTGCAGTCTAAGGCTGATTCTCAGTGCTAACAATAGGTACAAATGAGGTGGAATTGTGGGCCCACCAACCATATATAACCCCTTTTTCCAAACTTCCACACTCTATTACAGGAGCCCAGAGTCTCTATTTTTCAATATGTTCTTAGCTACGGGATCCTGGTCCCGCCACCTACACATTCACATTCCCCAGGTCATCATCTGCACCTTGATCCAGAGGGGCATTTTACTCATATCACATTCAAGTACACATGCCCATGTTCAATTTTATCAAATAGTTGTTATATGTTCTTTATCATTAGATATTATTCACATCGGGTATTTGGTTTTCATGTGTGCAGATACTTGTTTTGAAAGATTAGAACCCCTTCAGGTATATGTTTGAAATTGACATGTAATTATCCCCTCTGTAAATCAATTGCATCTCCTAGTCATACCCACTGACATTTACCTTTAGGTTCCTTACATCCACCTCTGCAGTACCTTCACCTCTACCTCATTTGGGTATTGTCACCTGGTAGCACTCTCCCCCACAAGTTGTCCCATTCATAGTTCCCCTTGGCAACTTGACACTTGTGTCGATTTCAGCCCCTAGGGATGGGAGTCCCAATAGTCTTATGAAATTCCGAAAATGAACCCCATACTTCTTCTCATCATATTTCTAACTCTCCCAATGGACTCCCAAGTCATATCATCTCGGTTCTATTGATTGCACCTCTGCAGTATCATTATCCCTCCATCTCATCCGCCATCTATTTTTCCATCTCCAAATTGTCCTACATCCATTTACCTAATATAGAAACCCACCCATGGGGCCCCCACCTTCCACCAGTTTTCTTTTACAAACTTCCACCTTTACAAACTTGCACCCTAAAATAGGCCAAGCCATCTTTCACTGGGGCACCTATTTCTGTATCTGTCTACTCAACCCAAATTATTCTTTATTTCTTAGGTAATTGTAAAAATCCTTTGTTTCCAGCATGTACTTAGCTTTTTTGTCCTCACCCTTGATGAAATTATTTTTTCCCTGGAAAAGAAACCCATGTCTCCCTTGGTTGGGGCATCCCCTCTTTTTTCATTTTGACATCGTTCACAAACCCCGAGTATCCCAAGTCCATATACCCATGATATTTGAGTTTGTTCTCTTTGTTATCCTCTAGCTCAGTTTAACCTCATATCTAGTCATCCCCTTGACACTAGATTCAGTTTTATTGTTGTTGCCAATCCTCCTTCACAATTTCCCAACCAAGGGAAATATTGAGTCTCACCCCACCTCGACTTCTTTCATGTTACCCCTCAATACGTGATATCATCACAGTGGCTTTTATGAATCCCTTTACTTCTTGGATTCGCATCTCCCTTCCAGTTGACATCAACATAGTTTCCAGAAGGGTGGAAGTATCTTAACTCTCATTACCTTTACAATGAGGAGTCTCAGACGAAACAAAGAGAATCATCATTGTTATATGATTTCGTTGACACCCATAACATTCGACTTCAACAAACTCATATCTTATGGTGGGCCTTACTATGTGACTATTGTAGTTGTTTCATACTAGCCGAAGACCTATGAATTCATTAGGCCATCAATGCCTATGAGTCATCAAAAATTATTACAGTCGTCCTTTCCTCACTTCAGAGTCCGTTCACCATTCATAACTGTCATCTTCCATTATTAACCACCTCTGAGGGCACTGCAGTTATCTACATCAACGTACATTTTCAATTACAGTCTCACATTTTGGTTACATGACATGAGCATGGGACATGCCCGCCTCATTTATACATAGTTGTTTTTTTTTCTCCTTAGAGAAAACTTTGGGTCCCACAATTTTCCCTCTCCCTCTGGCGAATCACTCTTGCAGTTCCCCCCTTCACTCTTCATTACAATGACACTCTTAGCAAAAGAAACATTGATGTATTTCAGTTATACATATGTTCCTAACCTCACACATCAGGGGGCATCTGTTATCACTGAAAAATCGTCCACAACATTGCACGCAAATGGTTAAAGAAACACATCAATGCCAGTAGAAATTAGTCCACCTACAACACCAAAATTCATTCAAAAGGCAAAAAACTATACAATTGGGTCAAAAATTGAAATGCACAGATTCGCCAAAGGAAGCGCGCACACAATATGCGTGGGCCAACACATCCCTCACCGCACAAAATGCACGATTGTGTACGAGAAAAGTCATGCACTTCTATGAACAATGCATTTATGGATCTTTTTTGACCCCTCAATCACTTCTAGTCTAACCCCCAACATGATTTGACACTCATATCTGAGCGAAATCTAGCTTGGGGGTTGGTCAAGGGCTAGAGGGTGCCCTAAAAGGCCCCTTGTTCACACTATGAACCAATTACATTTTTCCATGTATGAATGCTATAAATAAGAGCCATGGGTGTGCTAAGAAACTAATATATTCATAGTATTATTATGTTGCAAGAATTCTTCCTTGGGAATCCTCTTTTCTCTTGGAATCCTTCAAGCACCATTGCAATAGGTCATTCCACTCACCTCTTCAGGGAATAGAAATTGTTTTTCTTCACCATTTTCCATTTCTTCCATTGTATGAATAACTCTCAATTAGGGAAATCAAGATGCCTCCCAAGGAGGAAGAGGGTACTCATAAGTCCCTTCCTTTATCTACAATGTTTTTCCTACTAATCTATTAATCCATTGGTACAATTATGTTGGTCATTGTCTGATTTTCATGGTTCTAATTTTATCATGATTTCTAACATTTATTTCTTAGTTGTTTTATTTTATTTATTTGTTTTCATATGTGTTTGGATTATCTAACCCACTCACAAACTTTTGTCTTCTCTAGCAGGCTCATCTAGACATGCAAGTGTTGTTGTTTTGCTCACCCAAGTGACAAAACCAACACAACACATACTTAGGATAAATAATGTGTCATATAATGTTAAATACAATAAGGTGGTGTAGGACTTCATGGTTATATGGGGAGTCATGGGCTAACAATCTCCCCCTCAATTATAAGTCTGAACAATTATATAAATAAGGAAGCAAGAACTGGTATCATCTCTAAGTCTTTAATATGAAACTATTGTGTTGACTCCTCGATGAGAATTTATACAAAGAGAACTTCACTTCAATGAATATATTCTCATATTGGGAAGGTGCATGGTTATTTCATTATGATATAGGAAATTTATATTGAAAACGGTGATCAATTTAGTCAAATACTCAAAGACCCAAATGGGAGAGAGATATCACCAAAAGGGATCAACCATAAAACCAAGGAAAAAAAACTAAATAAAGGCAATATAAACCACATATGTGTCCAATATAGATTGAATGGGGCATCGAGACTAATTATAGGACCCAAAAATAATATCTTTGAGCCATATAATGGGGAACTCAAAGGGAAGACATAAACACACGTGATCTCACCACAGATGTGTGGTGGACACAAACATATATTACTAGGTGATGTGTGCATAGAATTTGTGTCATATAATCAGTGAAATCCACTAATAATTTACTTAAACAAAATGTGTTGTTGTTTTGGTTTTAAAAATGAAAGAACGAAAAAATATTATGTGACTTTTCCACTAGACAGTGTATCATAACAGATCTATTAAAATATTGATATCTTTACTATGAAGTTTAATTTCGTTTAGATATTAGATTCTTTAATTATTGGTTTTATACTTCAAATGTATGAAATAGATGAAATGTGAAAATTAGAGAACATAAATAAATACTCACACACCATCCACAAATAAACACAAGATATAACCTCAGAAACCCAATATGGGAGAAACCCCAGCTAGAAAGTGAGGTCGTTCTGCTCTCTTTTATTCAAATGAAAGTACAAAGAAATAAGTATAAGTTTAAAACATGTGAAGTAAATCAATGCATGCCAATTCTTCAACAAAATAGACATTAATCAATGGCTCAAACACATAGTACGTAAAGATTTACGTTGGAAACCCTTAACTAGGAGAAAACCATCATTCCTTGGTGTCGCACCTCTCAAATCTTCATTGTATTAATTTCACCATTCAAAATACAATATTTTAGGTATTCCACAACTACCAAAAACCTAATCCATTAATGCGGGATTAATTTAGAAAACTGCTAAAAATAGTGAAAAATGATAAAATATGTGATCGGATCGTAAGACGCAGTCGTCATATTTGACACACCCCCCACACACATGCAAACAATATAACACCTACCCAACATTCTCCTATCTATTGTTTTCTTTGCATACAAGGGGTCACAAGATTACTTCCAAGGCAGTAATGCCCATTATTTCTCTACACCAAGAGAACTTCCCGGTGCTCATAGACTTTTTCAATGAATATGCAACATTCTTTAAGGTGTCAACCATATCCTACAAAACCTTCTTGCATTCAACCATGTCTCTCACAAAGTGATATTGGACATCAATATGCTTTGTCCTTGAATCATAAGTTAGGTTCTTTGCTAGGAATATCGCACTGTTACTGTTGTAATCTAATCTTATTGCTTATTGTACCAACCCAATACCTAAACTCAATCTATGTAACCATACAGCTTCCTTGCTTGCATGTGTGGTTTTCATTTATTCAACTTCTATAGTTGAGACTGCCACTACAACCTATCTTTTTCTCATCCAACTGATTTCTCCTCCAAATAGGTTAAACACTTACCCACTTGTATATCTTATGTGATCTAGATATCTAGCCCAGTATGCATAAACAAACTCATGTATATCCAACACTCTGTCCAATCCTAGTCTTCCTTCATATCATAATCCATAAGTATAAGTGCCAAGGAAATACCTGAAAAAACCTTTTTAATGTTGTCTAATGTTGCTTCCCTACTTGTGGCATATTCCTACTCAAAACTCCCACTACATGTGGAATGTCTAGTATAGTAAAAACCATTGGATACATAAGTATTCCAACCACACTAGAATATGGAACATGGGACATGTCCTCTTCCTCTTCATGTGTCCTGGGACATTGATATGCATATAAATTTACACCAGCAGGAATAGGAACCTTTACCGGTTTACGTTCCTGCATATTAAACCTCTGTAATATCGTCTCACCATATTTTCTCTTATTTAACAAGAGTTTCCTATTTTCATGATCTCTTTTAATCTCCATTCCCATAATAAATTTAGCACCACCGAGATACTTCATGTCAAATTTGGAGGATAGTTGTAGTTTCACCTCCTTGATAACATCCATGTTATTTCCTACCAGCAACATGTCATCAAAATACAACACTACATAAATGAAGTGATTACCAACTTGCTTGGAATATACATAGTGATCATCCCTGCTTCTCACAAATCCCATTCCAAGGATATATGTATGAAACTTTTGGTATCACATCCTAGGTGATTAATTCTTATCATATAGTGACTTCTTTATCTTAGAGACCAACTCTTTATTTCCCTTCACTACAAATCCTTTTGGCTGCATCATGTAGATTTATTCTTCTAGATCCCAATGTAGGAATGTTGTCTTCACATACATTTATTCTACTTCAAAATCAAAAGAAACAGTAACAGATAAAAGAAATCTAATAGAATTTAACCTAGCATTAGGAGAAAAAAATTCACCAAAGTCAATTCCCTCTACCTGGGAATAACCTTTTGCTACTAACTGAGCTTTGTGTTTCTCCACTTTTCCTTTTTCATTCAAAATTTTCTTAAACACCCATTTGCTGCCAATGGCCTTTCTTCTAGATGGAATCTCAACTAGATCCCATGCCTCATTATTATCCAAGGAATTGACCTCTTCAACCATGGCCTTCTTCTAGACTTTACTATGCTATGAATTCATTGCTTCCTTCACAATTCTGGGACCATCATCAATAATAGATAAAGAAAAATTAGTAAGAAAATCAAGTGGAGTATACCTTTTTGGTTTCCTTCTTTCCCTCATTGATCTCCTCAATACTGGATTATAAGGTTCTTCTTCTTTTGATTCATCTTCTTTTGTTGATTCAAATTTTGCATCTTCCAAATCAAACTCTATTTTCTCAAGTTCTTCTTGCCTTGGTAGGAATTCCTATTTGGGAGCATCTTTAACCTCTCTAAAAAAAATATCTCGACTGTAAACAGTCTTCTTAGTTTCTGGTTTTCAAATCTTATAACCTTTCATACTATCTTTATAACCAATAAAGATACACTTTTCGACTTTATTATAAATCTTACTCTTATTTTCCTTTGCAACATGTGCATATGCATCACAATGAAACACTTTGAGATGTTCAAGAGAGGGTTTATTACCATTCCATACCTCATGTAGATTTTTTTCCACTAGTGTTGATGATCGTGATATATTTACCAGGTAACATGTAGTACCCACTGTCTCTGCCCAGAATTCATGTCCTAAACCAAAACCATTGAGCATGCTCCTTACTTTTTACATCAACGTCTTGTTCATCCTTTATTCAACCCCAATATATTGATGTGTGTATGGAGTGGTATTCTTCATTTTTATATTGCACTTCTTACAGAACTCTTTGAATTCATTCCAACATAATTCTCCACCATTATCTATCCTCAACACCTTTATTTTTTTCTTTGTCTGATTTTCTACCAGATCCTTAAACTATTTAAATTTATCAAATTTAATAACATGTGTTTCCTCTTAAGAGGTCATATGTTCAAATCTAGAGTGGGGTAGGGTATGTATACCTTCGTAGCCTTTACCAGTAAAATCATTGGGAGGAGGGGGCATAATACACCAATTTGGTGTCTGGATTGGTTGTGACCTTAAAAATAGATTATTATTATTATTATTATTATTATTTCTTCTTAAGAAAATAAATGCATCTATTCCTTGAGAAATCATCTATGAATTAAAGATAATGCACAAATTTACCTAGTGATGGAACAGGCACAGGCCTGAACACATCATTTTGTATCAACTCTAAGATCCTCTTTTCTCTTGTAGCACCAGATGTGAATATTACTTTAATATGCTTACCATATATGAAATGTTCACATAAATCAAAATCCAGGGTGAAATTAGACATACATTCAACCATACCTTTTTCGTGTATTTTTCAAAATCCCTTTTCTCCAATATATCCCAGTCTTTGATGCCACAACATGGTATTCTTTCCATGAATAGTATGGATCCTATATTCTTTATTTATCTGCTCAGGGAAAATACAATTTCTACACCCATTAGTTTAAGTGTTTCCCAATAACGTGTACAAAGTTCCACAACAAACTCCCTTCATCAACACCATTTCTCCTCGAACCATATCGCAAGTTTCCTCTCCCAATAAAGTATCCACACTTGCATCATATAACTTACTTATATATAATAGGCTTCTAGCTAGATTTGGAATGTGCATAACTATAGGAATAGTTCTAATCCTTCCATCTTTCAACAACACCTTAATTCTTCCATATCCCATGATTTTGGCTATCGATTCATCTCATAGGAAAACATCACCACCGTTGTACTTTTCATATTCATTGAACCACTCCCTGTGAGAAGTCATATGAAATGATGTACCTGAGTCGATCAAATATACATCATGATATGAAAGTGTACCTGTATATGCCAGACAAACAACACATCCTTCTTGTATGGATGTTTTCCCCTTTATGGAAGAGGAATCATCAGTTCCCTTTTCTTTATTAACTTTCTTAGATCTGCAATATTTCTTATAGTGCCTAGATTTACCACATTTCCATCATTTCCTCAAAGATTTTACTGGGGATTTAGATCTACTTTAGATTTATATCTCCCCCCCTGAATACATATTTGTATTCTTATCTTGGGGATGACCTATTACAAATAAATCATATGTGCTATGACTATCCATGCTTTCCCAACTCATCTCTTTCAATAACCAGTATGAAACTACATCCTCATACTTCAATGCATATTGTGTGGTACTACCAACTGCTACGACTACATTATCCTAGGAGTCTAGAAAAGGACATAGCAAATTAATTCACTTATCTTATTCTGTAAGCGTAATATTAACATAGACAAGTTTACTTACCAGAGTATTGAAGGAATTTAGATGCTCTGTCACAGAAACTCTATCTTCCATCCTAATATGATACAACTTATTTCGAAGAAACAACTTTTTTACGAGGGAACTTAACTCATACAAATTCCCAAACTTTTCCCATAGTTCTCTGGCTTTAGATTCTCCTGACACATTCAATAACACCGAATCTTCCAAGAAGAGTCTAATCGTACTCCTTGCTTTTTCTATGTGGTTTCTCCCAATATTCGTCTGACATACCATTAGATTGAGTACTATTAGTTTGTGTACCAGTAGATTGTGCATCGATAGGTTGTGTAATAGTAGGTTGTGTACCAGTAGATTATGTACTAGGATCCACAACGATCCATTTTTCTTTGACTACAAGAAGGTCCTCCATCTTGATCTTCCATAGCTCAATTTTTTTACTGTTGAACTTCTCAATCTTGATTCTAGAACTTCTTTTCATTCTCTTTCAACACACAAATAACCACTACAAAGATCCCATTGAACCCAAGTTTATCACAGACCCAATATAAACTTTATCTATCAAGAACGATCCAAACCCTCAACAACAAAGGCATCCCCCTGAAGAAAAAAACATGCTATGATACCACATGTAAGTTTTAAACCTATGAAGTAAATCAATGCATACATATTATTAAGAAAAACATAAATTAATCAATGGCTCATACACATAGTGCATAGAGATTTACATTGGAAACCCTTAACTAGTAGAAAATCAACCTTCCTTGGTGTTGCACCTCTGAACTCGTCATTGTATTATTTTCACCATTCACAATACAATATATACAATATTTTAGGTATTCTAAAACTACCAAAACCTTAATACCTTAATTCGAGATTATTTTAGAAAACCACTAAAAATAGCGAAAAATGATAAAATAGGTGATTGGATCATCAGACGCATTTGTCAAATCTAACGCACCCACCCCCACACACACACATGAAAAGAATGTTTGTCAATGAATGTATTCCAACAGAGGATGAACACCTTTAGAAATCACTCCCACAACTAGATCAAAGATCAACACACCGATATTTTGACATGCTAAAACCCCTATGAGGAAACATCGAAGGCCCGAAACAACATGGTCACTTGGAGCAATTTATTAATGCAAAAGAAAAATATTACAGAGAGATTTACAAGATATTTTCTCACAATCAATCATCATAAAATTACCCTCCATGCTATTTAAATAGATATCATGGACCAATCAGGTGTTAAACCATGAATCAATGTAGATGTTAATATTGAGGAGAGCATGAATCATTGGATCGCTCTATGTTGGAAACATATCGTGATCATCAGATTTCCTAAATACAAATGCATACTAATGCATAGAAACACACTTTTAGCTAACATCACATTAGACCAAGTAGATCTTAAATAAATCCTAAGTGTCTAAATATCCTAACATCCCCCCTTAAGAACAACTTGGGAGAGGATTGAAGGAAACCATGAATCAATGTAGATGTTAATATTGAGGAGAACATGAATCATTGGATCACTCTATGTTGGAAACATATCGTGACCATCAGATTTCCTAAATACAAATGCATACTAATGCATAGAAACACACTTTTAGCTAACGTCACATTAGACCAAGTAGATCTTAAATAAATCCTAAGTGTCTAAATATCCTAACATCCCCCCTTAAGAACAACTTGGGAGAGGATTGAAGGATTTACAAGAGTGACACAATAGGAGAAGGAAGGAGGAATTAGAGCCTATTCCCCCCTGATGACAACTTCTTGAACTCCTAACATAGATCGAAGTTTCGAAAACTTTGCTTATGTAAGAGAGTTTGTGAAAATGTTTGCAACTTGATCTTTTGTAGGGAAAAAAAGCACTTCAATAACTTGATCATGAATGAGATTTTTGATGAAGTGCATGTGTATCTTGATATGTTTTTTGCGATGTTGTTGAAGTAGGTATTTAGTGAGCTTGATGAAACTTTTATTTTCGCACCAAATTCTAGTCGGATGTTGTTGCTGGAATCCAAAATCTAAAAGGATTTGTTGAAGCCACATGACTTCCTAACTTGCATTTACCATTGCTTGGTACTTAGATTTTTCTAAATAAAGTGCAATAGAATGTTGTTTCTTACAGGCCCAAGTGACAAGTCCTAAACCAAGACTGAAAACATAACATACAATAGACTTCCAATCATCAAGGTCGTTGGCCCAATCTGAATCAGTCAAACAAACCAATAAAGGATTCCTCCCTAAAATGTAATGTATCCCGAACTGAATTGTATCCCATAGATATTGAACTATCCTTTTATCTTCTTTCCAATGGATTTTGTGGGGTGTTTTCATATACCAGGAAACAAGACTAACAACGAAGGAAATATTAGGATGGGTATGAGTCAAGTATAAGAGGCTACCAACTAACTGACAGTACAAAGTGGCATCAACTTCGGGAGAGGTACATGTGGGAGCAAGCTTGACTCCAGAATAGAAGGGAGAAGTTTTTTCCTACAATATTCCATGTGTAAGTGATGAAGAAGGTCACAAGCATACTTAGACTGGGAAAGAAAAATTCCTTCATTGGTTTGCAAAACTTAGAGGCTAAGGAAATAGTGAAAAAATATTAATTTTGTCATTTCAATTTTCTTCTTAAGGTTGTTTTTCACATGGTTTAAAGTTTTGAGTCACTACCAACAAGGATAAGTTCATCAACATAAAGGATAAGGATTATGAGATGGCTTCCTACTTTCTTGGTATATACATTAGGATCAGAATGACATCTAGAAAATTTCATGTCAATAAGAAAGTTGTCCATTTTCAAATACCAAGCTCGGGGAGCTTGCTTAAGACCATAAAGAGATTTATTAAGGTGACAAACAAGGCTAGAGTCATTCTAGACATATCTAGGAGGTTGTTCCATGTAGATTTCTTCTTGAAAATATCAATGAAAGAAGGTGGATTTGACATCCATCTGATGGACCTCCCATTTATGTGAGGCAACAAGGGAAATAACAAGGAAGATGAAATTTATTTTGGCTACAAGGGAAAATGTTTCATTATAGTCAATTCTTTCAACTTGGGAAAATCCTTTGGAAACTAACCAAGCCTTATGTATTTCAACACTTCCATATGATGCATACTTAGTTTTGTAGACCCATTTACATCTGACAAGTTTTCTTCCTTTTGGATTAGGTACAAGATCCCAAGTATCATTTTCCATTAAAGAACAATACTCGTCATTCATTGTTGTATCCCAATATGGATGACCTAAAGTTTCTACAAATGTCTATGGATCATGATTCTCTTAAACTTGAGCCAAAAGAGAAGAGGCTCATTGAAACTATGAACATATCCAATACCGATATGAAGAATCATCAAAAATATCACTAGTTGTTTCTCGTGTTGAACGGACCCATCTAGGAAGCGATGGTGTTGGTGTTGGTTCAGGTTCAATGGACTCATCTAGAGGAAGTATAGGAGGAAGAGGTGGATTTTCATCCTCATTTTCATCATCTGAAGAAGAAACCAGAATAGGAACAGAAGAAGGCACAAATGTCGAAGATGGATCGCGGGCCGAAGAAGGCACAATATTTGAATTAGGCTCGCATGCCAAGATATTTTCATCAAATTTAACATATCTTCTAATAATGATTTCATTACAATTTTTTTGAAGAAGTATGTAACCTTTGACATATTCATAATAACCAAAAAATATACACTTCTCACTTTTACGTTGCAATGCTTTCCTTTTCTCATCAGGAATGTGAGGCCATGCTATACTACCAAATACACAGAAGTGACTTACATCATGTTTAATTTTATTACAAGATTATTCCGATGTTATATTTTTAAGAACCTTTGTGGGAGTGTGATTTAATATGTAATTTGCACAGTTGATGGCTTCTACCCAATAATTTAGACTTAATCCCTTAGATCGGATCATACAATTATGCATTTCTTTTAATGTGTAGTTCTTTCTCTCAGCAACACCATTTTGTTGTGGTGTATATGGAACAATGTGTTGCATTTGGATGCCTTGTGTAGTGCAGTAGCTTGTAAAAAATAAATTCACATATCGCCTCCATTATCTATTCTTAACCTATGAATTTGATGTTTATATTTATTTTCTACAAGGGCCTTGTAAGACAGAAACTTGTCAAAAAATTCACTCTTAAGTTTTAAGAAGTAAACCTAAGTCTGTCTGGAAAAGTCATCAATGAAAGTTAAGAAATAATTGCACCCATAAAAAGGAGGTGAAATTGGATCACACAATTCACTATGAACAAGTTTCAAAGGGCCTAAGGCATGCCAGGAGACACGTTTTTCAAAATTGTCCCAATGATGTTTGTCAAGAACACAACCGACACAAACATCATCTCTGCATGAAACAAGAAGAAGGCCAGTCACCATCTTTTGATTACATAGTTGTTGCAATGAATGATAGTTTAGATGACCAAACCAATCAAGCCAAATTTTTCTCAAGTCATTTCTATGAGCAATAAAAGTTGATGAAAAATATGATGACCCAAAGTTGTCAAACTCGTACAACTTGGTAATATCATCAACAATTCTAGTTGCAAGAACATGTTGAGGATTTTTTAGATACTTGATTACAACTTGGTGAGGTGAAAACTCTATGATTTTACCTTCACCTGAATGAGTGATTTGATATGATGATAGAAAGTTATAGGAAATACTTGGAACACATCAAACATCATTGAAATGAACATTATATACCTGAATTATTCCATATCCTACAACACTAATATTGTTTGTGGAGCCTGATTATATTCATGTTTCATAGGTA
>SNQJ01S0121702.1:9421-31766 GCA_010110895.2 Picea sitchensis | reverse complement strand
TTTGTCTATTCTGCTGTTGGTATTTTGTTATGATTACCACCTTTGGTTCTTGGATGTATATTACCCCTCTTATTTGCTTGAGTGCTAAATCCATATTGGGGTTCTCATGTTGAAATGAGAAGGTTACCACAAACTTCTTCTACAATGTTGTCCATTCTGTAGTGCCTCTGCGCAGTTCCTAGTCTACATACCAGTTTTATGGAATTCCTTCTAATGTATGAATAAAGTGATGGGGCCATTCTTCTAGTGGTGTCATCGTCCATAGTGTTCTACACTTCTCCAAATGTTCCACTGGTGACCCCTGTCCATCATATCTCTACATCATTTTTCTCTTCTGCTCTATGCCGAATCTGATGCACAGTAGTCGTTTGCATTGATACCAGTCCTTAACTATTTCCTTATGCGTACCCCACCATATTGTAGGTGTTGCCTTGAGTTCCATGTCCATGGATAATAACCACTGATTTTCTAACACCTCATCTTTGTATCTTGTTAGKAATTCTTCTAAATCGTTGATGACATGGAAACTGGGAGGTTCTCTGATTTATGTATCCACCCATCTTACTGCGCAGTCTATTCTTGCACACCTTCTTGTGGACATTTCATGTAATCTCTGCTGCTAATTATCCAACCCTGTATCTGAGTCTGAAGCACATGATGTGATGCTTCTCTAGCTAAGTACTCCATCTTCATTTGGATTAACATAATATTTTGTGTGTGCGGTGGTTCTATACAACTGGTTTGTCTCTTCCAAATCTAGATAAGTTGGTTCTACAAACATTTCTCCTTCTGAAGGGTCTAATGGTGCAACAACTCTATATTCTCATGACTCAAATGTAATCTTTCTTGTCTTTAAATTGATTATGGCATGGTTATCAAATGCCCAATCCAGTCCAAGCAATGTTGGATAAGGTGTTGTACCATATAATATTTCTATGACTTCAAAGTCTGCCTTAGTGCACACTCCATCCAAGTCGACTGTGACTCCTTTAAGCCTTCCAATTGGCATGACTCTTTGTTGGTTTTCTAGATTCAACTGAACAGGTGAATATCCTAATGTGGGATCTCCCATACATTGCCATGTCTTCTTGGGAAACACATTTACTTCGAAGCCTAAATCCAGTATAATATCCCCCATGTTTAAATATCCAATGTTGGCATTCAATCTGAATTCTCTGCTTGTCCTCCTCCTTGTATGCAAATGATTAACCGTTTTCTGCTCTAGCTTCCCCTCTACCTCCATGTTACCTATTTCTAACATATTTTGTAATAATTTAATAGATGATGGATCATTTAGTAGTTTAACACAAGATTGCAGAAAAACCTTTATGGTACTTACTTGTTTGAAAGGTTGTGCTTCATTAGTGTGATCTAGTGATGAAGGCATCTCGTACATTGGTATGTCCTGAGTATGTTGCACAGTTGATGTATATGTAATATCTGGCTTCAATAATTCTTGTCTGGATTGCTTGAATGCCTCCTTTTCGTTATGCGCATCAAAATGCTTATGTGGTTTGACATTCTTCTTCACCCATTGGTGTTGTGCTGGATCTTGTCTTACTGCGTCAGGTCCCGTTTTAGCTCCTCCACGCGTGACTATATTGATATTTCTTCCATCCTCTCTAGCTTATGTAGATATCCACTGTACATTCTGATTGTTCTGATTCCTCTTCTCTTGGATCTTCCCCAATAGTGTCAGATAATATTCTGTCATGATCTGCTGCACGACAATACATACATGTCGCAAGTGGAAGTGGACATTCTCATGCATAGTGTCCTGGTTGTTGACAATTATGACATACCACTGGTCCTCTTCCTCTTCCAAAGCCTCCTATACCTCATCCTCCTCCTCTGTAGCCATCTCAATCTCCTCGCGGTGCATTGTACTGAGGTACCTGATTATACTACATGAGATTATACTGTGGCTACGCGGTATTGTATTGCGGATGCACAATGTTACAGTGCTACTACGCCGTGTTATATGTGGATGGTACTTGGTTAAAATGTGGTGCAACTTTCCCTATCATCATTTTTGCCTACACCTTATAGGTGTCTGATGTTCTTTCCCTCATCAGATCCATTGTCTTTCAATATTTGTCATCATGGCCCACTGACTTCCAAAAGTTGCAGTATGAACTCTTAGACACTGTCTCGTATTTATGCATCATTGGACAATGATATGGATCATGCCCCTATGTATTATAGATCTCACACCATATTACTCCTGTTGGAAAAGGGATTGGCGGTCCTGTTTCCATGTATTGCACGAAAGTTGGGCATTCATTCTTGTGGTGTCCTTCTGTCCTACATGTGGTACACCAAACAAATTCTCTTTTGTCCTTACCCCTATTCTGGCTTAATTGTAATGTTAGATTATTCAGATCCTCCTTCAACTCCTCTATTTCTAGGTCTATCTTCTGGTATTGGTTCTCTTCCAGTTGTAAGGATGCTTGTAGAGCCTCAACCTGAGTTTGAAACTTTTTTTGTCTCAAAGGGTATTTCAGGTGAGGTAGCAGTGAATTCACAAATAGATGTCTATGCTACATATCTGTCATGACATAGTTCATCTTTCCCTTCAATCGTTTGAATCTATGGTCAATCTCCCAAAAATATTCTTCTAGTTTCTGTCTGATCTCTATCATTTCATTCATGTAATGATCCTTTGAACTAGGATTCTGGAATTCATTTATCAGTAGGTTCTTAATATCTGCAATCATCCTTGTTGTTCCCGGTGGGTTGTTTACAACCAATATCATGTACCAATCTAGTGTGTGGTCTCTTAGTGTAACAACTAGTTGCGCAAGTTTTGTATCCTCATCTATGATCTATTTTTCTTCTTAGATCTTCTAATAGATAAACAAGTGCTTCTCAGGGTTCTACGATGCCTCTCCTTTGAATTACGGTAACATGATGGTGGGATCATGTCCCGCCATCATGAATGATGAACTACTACATATGTGTGGTGTATATACTTGAATAATACTTCACAGGCCCGGCTCCTCAGTTCGCGGCTCCTTGACTAGATGCCAATTCCTGACTACAATGGCTGCTTCCACCTAAAATTCCAGTTGTCCACAAATGGTGGTGTTCTTGGTGTATTAATTAGCACATGGGTTTATAGGTTCTTGACAGCATGGATAGGATTTTTTCCTTCAGTTCCTTCCCTTGGACCACTTGTCTTCCTTTCACATGTTTCACATAGGATTTTCTCAATGAGAAATCTTCTCCATGGCACGAAGATCCTCTACCTCTCTTCATCACTCGCACTTCAAGCCCTCTATCTCAACTATGGCTCTCTTCTTGTTATTCATCTTATATTGGTAGGATTGCTCCACTTCCGATCTTTCTAGTTGTTTCCATTATCTTGATCTGATCTTCCTCCATCGCCAGTTGGGTCCATGGCTTCCTTTGTGCCCTTCTCCATTTCTCCTTCCATCCTTCCAACTCTAGTAAATGCTTCCCCCCTCCCATTACGCAGGTAGGAAGTTTAGCTATCGATGCCATTTTCAGCCTCCTTTTATATGGTAAAATGATGAAGTATACATCGATATGATATACCTACCTCTAGGTCCTTCTAGAAAATATTCGTTTGTTGCGGTGTAATACTTTGTTGTATCTACTACAAAACCAATTATAAACCCCGCAATAATGTTGTCTAACCAAAAAATCCATTGCGCGTGTGAATTTGTTGTCTACTTGTTATGCTTCCTTACGATCTCTGAGGGGATTTCCCTTTCGATTTGTCTGATCCAATTCATGGGATGATTATATTTTCCTCCATCATGATTGGGTCCATGGCTTCCTTTGTGCCCTTCTCCATTTCTCCTTCCATCCTTCCAGCTCTAGTCAGTGCTTCCCCCCTTCCCCCATGCACCGTGGGAAGTTTAGCTATCTGATGCCATTTTCATTACTCCTTTTTTATATAGTAAAATATTGATGGAAGTATACATCGATATGATATACCTACCTCTAGGTCCCTTCATGAACTCTTGCTCCGTTGCGCTGTAAGACTTCGCGGTATCTACTCCAAATTCTATGATAAATCCTGCGACAATACTGTCTAGGCAGAAATCCACTGTGTGTGTGAATTTGTTGTCTACTTGTTGTAACTGCACGATCTCTACAGGGTTCCACTCGATTTGTTTGATCCGATTCATAGGATGATTATATTTCATCCTCAATAACCACTCTTGCAATACATGCGGGGAATCACAGAAAAACACCTCATGCAGGTCGCTAAACACGTACTTGTCCAGATATTTGCGCGGTGTTAAATTCAAGTTTCTGTTATCTTTCTGTGCAAATTCCAGCTCCTTTTTTTTCAACCAACTTTTGATCTCCACGTTCGTTGGGTTCCATGGTCTAAACATCCCCCTCTATTCTGTCATTTTTTGAGAGATTCTTTCACAGATCCCTCTCACGCAATCCCATGCAGTTTTAGTCAAAAACATAACCATCTGTTGGTTAATTATCTCTTGATACCATTCTTGGGCTGAACTAGGTTCATATCTACTATAGTTTCCAATAAAACCCTCTAAAACTATCACCCCCCTGGAAAACCAGAAGGCAACGCAATACACAGGGTGCACTGCGCAGTCTGATCCAAGATAGTTCTATGGGTGGCTGCAACGATCAGGTGCTTTCATCCTGGGAATGAGTGGGGATTTGGAATTGAACCTTGTGATATTCATTTATTTACTTTAACATCCATCTATTATAAGTACTCTGTCATTCTTATTCATGCATGTAAAACAATCAGATCTGACTACTTCATCAAACATTCATCTAAGATCTAATCATTAACAACAAATATATAGCAATGAATCATTCACATAATACATAAGCTACTGTGGTTCACCCCCTCCTAGGCTATGTCCACAAAGATCTAGCTCTTGGGATCTTTTATTATTGTATTGTCATCTATGGCGTCGCGCGTATTACAATTCTCCCTCGGTTGGATTAAGATATTTATTGAGACAAACTAGATCACACCAGGCTCCTTAGCCTATGATCTAACCCTCAAGATCTACCTTCCTTTCTTTCTTAAGCTCAATAGCTTACAAAACAATCTCGGATTTTATAGTCATTCTTACATTCTAGAATTACAATCACACCGAACCCTATCATATTCTTCAAACCTTGACCTAGACCTCCTAGGTACCTCTTTATACTTATTTTTGGCTTATCAACCATTACACATTCTTACCAAAACCCTAACCCTATCACGGTTTGGTCTTCTTTCATACGCGCCTCACATGCTTTCCTCCTTTACATGTGATTTACTCTACACGTGTTGCTTTTCCTGCCAGCTGTATTTTCCTTATTTGTGCTTTATTCTCCAAAATTAGCCTTTTCCCCAAAATGGGCTTGCACCCAACAATTATTATCCCTCAAGGTGTTCTAGGATGTTATTGAAACTATGTCGAGGCACCCCAGGGTCCAAGACTTAGGATGAATCTTAAGGCCAAATTTTTGGTAATGTAATTGTACAATATTTGAAAAGTTTTTCCCTCTTTCTCTCTCTTTATTTTGAAATTATATGATCTCAAACAATTCTCAGTTCAACAAACAAATGCTCTCAACTATCAGAGGAATTTATCCATGAATGTTTCAAAAAATCAAGCTTGAAAGGAGGATGAAATGGTGGATAAGAGAAAAAAATAAAATAAACATACAAGGCACTGCTAAGAATGAATCCTGTAGCCTATGGAAAAGAACAGCGTGCTGAGTAATTAAGAATTCAGTAGCTCTAACCTATGCATACAGATCAATAAAAAATTGCTTCAAACAAATAACATCTTCACACATTCAAACACATGGAGGCACCATTTACATATCATTCAAATGCACAAAGAAAATGACAAGAACTGGTCATACATTCAGAGGAAATCAATTCTGTGTCATTACGAGACATCACACAGTAACACTGAACATGGTTAATGGATTTCTTCTTGAGATTTTATATATTAGATTTGATACAAGAAAAGAAAGAGTGAAAGGATACGCTTTACAAGAACACAAACACTATAAGGAAGGAATTACAGAATGAAACTTAAACGCAGAGGATGAATCTCTGTTTCCTACTACATTTATCAACTTAATGTGCTCAAGGTATCTAGTCAAACAAATCTGGTTGTAAGAAACTATTCAATTCCCCAAAGTACTGACCTTGCCAATGGGTGTCTGCCTCCTCTTTTATTTGTCTCACTCATGCCCTAAACTGCTTATTGAAACCACTTCTAGCTTCTTGAAACCATTTCTAGCTTCTTGATTTTTGAATGGTTTTTCTCTGGTAAAAATTACGAATTACTTTTACTTAGATGAATTTATGTTATAGACAAAGATCATGGGGTAGTTGGAGATTTACCAGCACAAACATCCATTGAGCTCTACCTCTTAAAAATCCATGCCATCATTTCTTCTCTGGCTGGAAGCTCGAAATCCTAACTTCAGAGATCGCACAACTCAATAGTCATTGGATCGATCTCAACGATTAATCTTGACTGTTGATCTTTTAAACATGGGCTTGTTTCATTTGAACACAGGTAATCCATTGGAGACATCAAGGTCCACAAAGGCATAAAACTAAGTAGCTGTAGATCATTCTTGAGGAGCTATCTCGACCATCGATCTGCGAATTTTTAGGCCCCGCAACTTATTTGTAGATCGAGCAATCTCGACCATTGATTTGAAAGCGAGAGTGTTCTTTGATCTAGACTGTTGATTGGTTCCATTTGCAAGAGGTCCATGTGCAGATTTGGGTCGTTGATCGGTCCCCCTTAAAAAAGGTTTGAGATCATATTTGGACCATCAATCGGTCATGTCCATCAAAGTGGTCAGGGTTTGGGTTGCAAAGAAGACTCCGACGAGGGGACTCTAAGCATGAATCTTGACCGTTTATTTGGAGTTGCTAGGGGAAGTCTGACGATGCATGAGGGTCATCAATCTAGCTTGACCAAGAGAAAAAAATCGACTAAGGCATGAACATTTTCATGTTGATTTCACCATGGACACATGGTGCTTTCTGACTGGTCTGCGCTGGCACTGATGTGGTGGACATATAAGACACATGTCACATATATTTGAGACATTTACATATGCATCTAGTGGTTTCCACTTGCACACATAACAATCTCTAATTGGTTTTGACAATGCTCTACTGGCAGGCTGACACGACACCTGATCGAGAGGCTTGGATACTTGGGGGAAGATCTGGGCCATTGATCGGTCCTACTCAAAAAAGGTCTCAGAACAGATATGGACCGTCCATCGCAAGTGCCTCTTTAGAGTTCTGCAACATTAGTTTCAAAAGGGACTTTGAATAAGGAACTACAATGTCCATTGATCCATTGGAGGAACTAGGAACATACGAGAACCGTTGATTTGCTCGGCCATGAACCCAAAAAATGGCTAAGGAAAAAATCTTCATGCTGAAGCTAGCCTAGAAATGTGGTGACTTTCTATTGGCCCATGATGGTATTGATGTGGCTGGGGAGAAGGACATGTGTCAACTAGATTTGAGAGTTTTACCTATGATATGGTGGGTTCCACATGTCCACATGGCAGCGACTGATTGACTCTGACAATGCTCTGTTGACGGGCTAACACGACACCTGGCTAAGAAAATATTGAGATGAAATATCATATTTGGACCATTGATCGGTCCCATTGAAATGAGGCCCAAGCAGATCTATACCATCCATTAGAAGAGCCTCTTCAGAGTGCTTGAGGATTGGATCTGAATGTGACTTCGAAAAGAGAATTGTGAAGTAAATATCAACCATCGATCGAAGGAACATGAGATCAAATGAGATCAATTGATCTCATCACTGTCAAAAACATATATCGGCTAAGGAAAAACTCATCTTGCTAATCTCATCTTTGACACATGGTGCATTCTCACTAGTCCACACTAGCACTAGTGTAGCAGAGGAGCAGGAAAAATGTCACCCATTTTTGATATACTTCAGGGCGATTTTGGTGGGTTCCACTTGTCCACACAACAACTCTAAATTGGTTCTGATAGTGCCCCATTGGCATGCCATGCTGTCATCTCCTATGCATTTCACCGACGATGTCATCATCATCGGTACTGTGAAAACTTGCGTCGGTGGTTTCTCTTTGCATTTTCCCAATGACGAACCTTGACCTGATCTCTACTCTTGATCTGTCGCTGACACAAGGAGAGCTGTTGATCTGGGTCACCCAAAAACCAAGATCAACTAAGGTATGAACAAAATTATGCTGACGTCATCCTAGCAGTGGTGACTTTCTATTATCCCACAAGGGCACTGGCATGGCAACCAATCAATAAATGTGTCACTTGGATTTGACATATTCACCTGTGTATCTGATGGGTTTCACACATCCACGTGGCAGTCGTTGGTTGGCTCTGACAATGCTCTGCAGTCGGGATGACATGATACTTAGCCGGGAGGCTTAAATACTCGAGAATAGATTTAGACCGTTGATCTTCTTAGGAGAGAGACTGATGGCACCTGTAAAGTCTGGGCCATTCATCAGTGGTGTGCCCATTGGAGTGCTTGGGAGCTAGGTCTCTAGGGGAACTCCGATGAGAGAAATTTTCTGACCATTGATTTAAAAGGTCGGGTGTGCAATGTGATCTGAGTCATCTATCTCTCGGTGTCTGAAAAAACTCTTGAAATGTTGTGCTCTTAGGCCGTGGTCTTATGAAAGACTCCTGGGATAATAGACTTAGGCCCCTTTTCACGCGTGACCAACCCTCTTTGGAATGCGACAATCCCCCAAGGGTTTAATTTATGCCTTATGCGCACAAGGGCATGGATTTTCTTGCTATTTCTCCATTTCGCCTTAGGAAAATTTGAGTATGAATTGCACAAAGGCTCCTGAAGCTCAACTTCCTGCTGCTAACTCCTCTAATCTTGGGCTTATAACTTCAGTCATTCTTGATTTAATTGCAAGAACAAAAACAATACTAACATGCCTATTAATTGTTTATGTATCTTTTAGCCATAGTATCGTAATGGCATTGGGAAGGTATCAACAACCCCATTCTTTGCTTAAGTGTATGAGAGTGGGACAWGCTTATTTCTTGGAAAAAAACACTYCCAATTATGGTTCAAAGGTAAGAAGAGTAAAAATAGGCTAGTCCAAGTGTGTTCCAAATCTAATATCTATTGAGGTGTAGAAAAAACCTAACAAACAAGCATGTTGGTACAAAATTGGGCATGTGTTACAGAGTCACTGTGGTTTTCACCGTTGAAACCTACATGTTGTAGTACAATTCAAATGCCAACAAAGAAAATGTGTACAAAGATAACGACAATAAAAATGGACAATGCTACACTACAAAATCAAATTAACTAGTATAACAACTATAAATAAAATGGAGGAGTGCAACAAACAGTGTGTCAAAATTTTGGTTAAGAAACATGAGAATGGATATTGAACAAGAGGAGCCATTGGTTAGTAACCATGTTAGAGTGACAACAATGTAGGTAATTTTTGTGCGTAGGTTGGAGCAAGTTGGGAGAACATCTCAATTCAAGAGTGTGCTTGGTTTGAAAATGTGTGATCCGTTAATTAGATACTCAACAAAGAAGGGAAGTGTTACATAACTATGTTGTAACATCCACACTATAATCCCCAATTTAATTAATGCATAATGTATATATGAATGTTGCTATGGCCAAGCGATGTAATATGCGAATCATATTTTATAATTTTAATAAATATAATGTGATGCCAACTATTGGGAATATAGACAGAGATGGGGGATGATTTGTCCACAAGAGAAGAGAGTGTCTAAGAGGGGTCCAAGGAGGAAATTAATTGTGGGTATTAATCCAAACCTAGATTTATGAATTTTATTATCATTGGGGATAACTTCTATTTTTTGTTTGAGTGTATGAGAGCCCAATCATTAAATACTTGTTAGGGGGTGGGTGTAGAATTCACATCCCATAGTTATTGGAAGCATGGGATTGCAGTACAATCAACATTGGGCGGAGTGAGAATTCAATTATCTTGGGAAAATAAAGGAAATTCATATGGAGGAGAACATGCAGCTTTTTGCATGGAGTTTTTGGCATGAAAAATAAGGGAGAGCAAGGAAAAAGAGCACCAGAGCTAGAACAAGAAAGTTGGGTGAATTATGGAGCATGTTGGAGCGTTTTGGAGCTAAAGATTGAAGATCCAGGTCGTTAATCCTGAAGAGTGAACTCTTGTGTGAGTTGCATGGTTAAGTTGTGGGACATTACAGATTGGTATCAGAGCCACATGTTCAACATTGAGCTTGCATGGGCCATTTGTCAGCACATAAAAGCTGAAACTGCAGAAATTAAATTTCAAAGGGTATTTGCAATGTATTTGATAAAATAAATTCCAATAAAAGTTTGGGAATTTGCTAGCAATGTTGGGAGATTTACATTTAGGGGTTACAATCCCTAATTCCTAACCTTTGAATGGGTAAATTCAGCCTTGGAATTGAATGAATTTATGAATTTTGGGAAGCCATGGAGAAATTGGGTAAAAATCCCCAATCCATGAGTGAATTTGAGTGGAATTCATGCTCAGAATGCCAACCAGTTGCACACGAAAGTAATTGGTTGTTGCAGAAGTTGACTTGATGCATACATGGCCTAAATTTTGAAATTATGCTTTTTTGGAAAAATTGGAAAAATTTGGGTAATTTTCTGTATCATGATGTCAACATGATGTGGAGGTGACGTGGAAGAGGTGACATGGACTACCATAGTGGCATGGTGGAAGAGTTTGCAATATGTGTGGTGGGCCCAACCGATGATGTGGGAGTCACATGAGCACAATGGTATAGTTAATACAACAAACCGATGTCGCATGGGAAATGAGGTGGTTTTGATCGAGGCCCTCTACGATGCAACACCATTCAAATCATGCCATGTAGCAAGGGTTTTGGAGTGTCACAACCCAAGGGGTGTGTTAACCCTCATGCACATTTGGGATGCGACATGGCCTCTCTACCGCTACTTTTTCCTAATATCCACTGTTGGATCATGGAGGAATGCAAGTTTGCACGCCAAGGTAAAGGAGTGGGATGGGACCCACCCATCCCCATGACCAATGAAGGGGTTCCACGTGAATTCTATTAGACAAGGTGGGACCCTTGCCCAATCTAAGGTCATAGGCATGCCAGTTGGGCAGGTGGGGCTCGTAAAATATTAATATTTTAATAATGTGTAAGGTCAACGTAAAGGGAAATAAGACGATGAAGGTTGATAGGGAAGGGCCAAGTGGGCCAAAAGGGTGACATGGAATCACCTTAGGGTGCCATATGGACCCATAATTCCATGTCAACAAGGATGCCATATAGACAAAATTGTCCTATAGTTAAAAAAAAAAAAACTGAGTTTGGAGCCATTTTTGCATTTTGGCCATAAATAGAGCATATTAATTCATATTGAGATGAAACTTCTAGGTTTTTTCTATAGTGAGGATATTTACAAAAGTTCTAGAGAAGGCCACTTCCCATTCAAGCTTGGATTTGTCATAAATTGCAAAATAATGGTTTTTAAAGATCTGGGTCTAGATCATTGGCAGAGATCTAGATTAATTTGAAATCCTTGGATAGGGTCCAGAAAGAAGACATGAAAATAATCCATGAAGGAATTGAATAATTTCTTAGGGTTTTGGAATGGGGATGCTGAAATAGACCAAAATCCATTATTCGAGACCACATTTTGGGGATTTTTGGGTTTTTCCAAGGAAAAGGGTCCCTAGATGGAAAATATGGAAAAAATTATTTACTCGACATTTTGTGTACTCATCAAGCTAGAAAAAATTGGTTTAGTTAAGTTTTTCCAGAAGTGCATAGTTTGGGAGATAACTAGTTTGACTAAAAATTCCAAGTCTAGAAAAATGGGTGAAAAATGACAAAGTTGTCATTTCGAGATTGTTGCAGTTTTCTACTAGAGCATTAAATTAACAATATGAGAGTTTTTATGAATTCCTTGTCATCATTATTATCTATGTTCCATACAAAATTTTCTCCGGTTCTTGACATATTTACTTCTACAAGTGGTAAAAGTTGATGTCTGAGATATTGCACCAGAATGAAAATGTAAAAAAAGGGGTAAATTAGCAATATTCAAATGGCTATAACTTTCTGCTCAGAACTCAGAACTCGGAATTGAGTAAGAAAGCAATCATAATAAAGACATCAGAGAGGATAATCCATCTAACAACCCCAAAAATTGATCTAGATGGTATAAGTTACATTCAATGCAGAAGAAGATGATTGGTGGCATTAAAGAGTAGAAAAATTTATGCATTTCTTTCTAGAATTGTGTATGTATAAATTTTTGTCTAACAAAATTTATTTTCATGCACATTTTATTATAGAATTTAGAGGTACATGAAGGAAATTTGGTTCCTATATAAGAACCACACCCATGGAATATGCCCAAGGGTTCTACAGTTATGAAGAGGATTTACGAGGGCTACATGTCAACGTGGGAAATGTTGGTATAAAGTCTAATGGAAGAAGAGATAGGAAGGATCCCGTAACACCCATGTTCCCTCCAGTATGTAATTAATCATAATTACTGATTTTCCATGCCTTGGCATATGGACAACGTAATTATATTATTGTTTGAATAAGAATTCCAAGCAACTGATTATGGGTAAAGCCTTAAAAGTACTCACCATGATACCACTAGAGGAATGAGAGGAGGCCCTATTAAATGAAAGGACTTCAAGCCTTATTCAGATTTTCTTCCTTAGCCCCGATTTCAAGGAAAATCAATTAATGAGGAAGGATGGTAGTTGGACAACCAACTACCCCAAATAAATGTAGGTATGGGAGATCAGGTTAGGAAAACTGAAACTGTCAACTATAGGTAAAATAATGTACCAATTATGCAACCCTAGATTTACCCACAAGTTTCCTTCTGACAGAAGGAAGGGGACAGATCGAGAACCTTCCCAAGGCGATGCATGCAAGAGAAGCACACAAGGGTAGACATGAGATTAGGGAAGAAAGTTCTGGAGGGAGAGAGATATGGCTGAGAAGGGGAACTTGAGAGGAGTCTTGAGGAGAGAACTATAGGGGAAACACCTAAGAAAAGAGAACTGCTACAAGAAAATGAAGGAGAGAGCACAAAGCTCCCTAGTGGTATCATAGCTTGGCACAAGGGTGGATTGCTTCCGAAGTGACTGAGCATGCAGAGCCTACGGTTGGGTGGAAAGTTTGACACCTACAATCAGTTGGTTGGAAGTAACCTTATCAACAAATAAGTATCTCTTATGCTCTGTGTAGTTGAAATGAAAAGCATGGTTGGATACTTGTAATTTTGCTATAAATGTATGTGTGTGGATTATGGTATTGATTCTTGTTTAATTTGAAAACCTTTGCATTTTGATAACTGTTTGAATGACTGTATCTTATGAATGCTTCATGGATGGATAGGTCTTTGTGTTGGGGACCCTATAAGGCCATTCAACCCTGTAATTATTCCTTCTCCTAAACACAAAATGTTTGAAAGGAATTGAGTCCTCAAACAAAATATATGTAGCAGGTATATCATCTGCTGTAGGTGGATTCAAGGGAGAGTTGTGTGAGTGATAAAACTCGAGGCCATTTCCCCAAACCTTCACAATTCCTCACATAAATCCAACAAGTTATAGTAGTTGTTGGATCAGTGGAAGGTTGAATGTGAATGGTATATCATATCAGAGGAACGAGAACCTAGGAACATGGTCTTAGCTCCTAGTTCCATATCTCTAACTATAACTAGCCTGAGGCATCCAATGGGCAGGGTTCCCACGCAGGGGTTCCATTTCCCTTATATATATGTGTGTGTGTGTGTGTAAGGAAGGCGACATTATGTGTGACGTGGAGCTTACTACGCGAGTATGGGTCGAGTTGGGCACATGGACATTAGCTAGCACCATGCAATCTCAACCGTCAGTTATACGGTCTAAGAAATCTCGGTCGTCAATCCAATAAGTAAGATCAGGAGGGGTTTCGCATCCCAGGGCACCAGAGCATCCGACCTTGGGATGATTATAAGTATAAATCCCTTATAAGTATCAATATTCGATATCTAGGGACCAGGATTTCAACCCATGGTTACATGCCTTATTGCATATAATTGAGGAGAGGTAAGGATGACGTCAGTATGACATGTCACTACCAACATGACATCCAATGCGTCATAGGATGATACATGTCGACCTGTGAGTGGCTAACAAGTCAAGTGTGGGCCCATGTTGGGGATTAGGCCTTTGGAAGAGTGCCTTATTATCTGAGCCGTCGGATCAGGGAAACCAAAAAATCTGAACCATAGATTTGGTGGTAAAAGCTAGGAGTCGTAATCCCATGGATTAATGTGATTAAATGTCTTGTAATTCTGAGGATTAAAGTAAGTAATTACCCCTTAATCACTGGATGGTGGGCCTCAAGAGTTTTAGATTACATGAGATCAATAAAGTACCGAGGTCTTGATGTTTGTGGTCATTTGGTGGCAACACATGTCCTACTTAGATCCCACACGATGACCAAGACCATTTGACGAGTGCCTTAGATATTAACCGTCAGATCTACCCATGAAGGATATCAACAGTAGATTCTATGATAAGGGTTGAGATCCCTCTTATGTCAGCTTGACATATCTTGACTTTAGACCCTCAGATGTTTTATAGTTCCCAATGTGAAAATATTCACCGAGGTCCGAGGTCCATGGTGATGAGAACTGTCGATCTATGGATCGACGACTCAATATCTACCATCAATCCCTTAAATTGCTACCACTTTGGAATTTGTGAAAGGAACCATGGTAGTTGTCGGATCTACCTAAAAGAGATCTTAGTTGTAGATCTTGCGGTAATGGGTTGGGGTTTGGAATCTTGATATTAACATAATTAATATCCTTTTAATCATTGAGATTAACTTAGTTAATCATCTCGTAACTCCTGGGAACATAAGGTGTTTCGTAGTTATACTACATCGAGAAAGTCTTGACATCCAATGCCTGGTGGTGACGTGTTGTCCGATGAATGGACCACGTGTCAAACTTGGGAGGACCACATGTCACACAATGGTGGTGCCACATGTCCGTCATTTTAACTTTTATTTGGATGAAGGTCTAGGTGGAAAAAGAGTTCCACGTGTAAAGTGGTACAAGTGTGACATGTCATGCGAGGTTGCATGACCAGATAGAGACACATTCCCCAGGATGCCAGTTATACTTCAGATCTCTGACCCCTGAGAGGTTTTGAGAAATGGGCCTTATAAAGAGGGCCAATGACTGATGCCCAATGGATCTGATATGACATTGAATGATTTCATTCAATGAATAGTAGGTGGACAAGTGTCAACACTTTGTTGGGCGATCCTTGGGCACTATGATGACTTGTACATCCACACCAACCCACATGAATGGTCCATGTGTCATGATGATGTGATGGTGCCACATGGCACATAGATTTGACATAATTGGATAAAGGTTCTTGGAGGAAATGGGGGTGCCACACATCCAAGTGGTACAAGTGCATGATGTCATGCCATGTGGCAGATAGTGGCAAAGCCATGTGTCAGAATAAATGGCCCATTGTGGATAGGGCAGTGTGTCCTAGGTGCCAACTCATCCCACTTCAAGTATTTTGGGACTATACAGAATGTAGAAGTCTCTAGGTCCCATGGTCTTGACAACCCGAGGACATGTGTCATTATTTGATGAGAGTAGGTATCAAGAGAATGTGTAACACCATATTGTGAAGTAAAGGGCCGAGGCCTGATAATCCCCAAGTCTGATGGAATAGGTGGCAAGTGCCATGTCTAAAACCACGTCTACGCTGAGGGGTGATGTGTTCTGACATGTCTGTGCCACATTGGATGACACATGTGATGTGGAGCCATGTGGAGTAAGAGGCCTTTTGGCCAATAAAGGAGGAGCCCCTAAATCTTTAAAGGCCAACTTTTGATCCAAATCTCTATTTTGAGAAAACTTATAGTGGAGTCACGAGAAAGATCTTGGTGAAATGGTATCCCTATTATAGAGATTCAAAATTTTCGAGGAAAAATGAAGTACAAAACCCCATCATAAAGGGGTGTAGGGGGTTAGGTGTGTTACAGGTGGTATCATGGGGATACAACGCACTAGGCCTGTATGGGGTGGTATCATAGCAGGATACAACACTAGGCCTGTATGGGCCAAAGATACCAGTTATAAGACTGATATGTTAAGGCTAGAAATGAGCCTATTTAAAAGAGTTTTCTATGTTTAAAAATCTTGTTTATTATCTACACGAGATCCTTGAGGAGGAGGATAGTAGATTGAAATTGTACCTTGGAAATTCTTATTGGATTGCAGCAGAGAAATGATATTGTCCCTTTGTCAAATTAATGACTACTCTTATAGGAGTAGGAATATGTCGATAGGAACTAAGAGTAAGTCTTGAATGTGGATGGCTGAGAATAACTAAATCCCGTTACAGAGCTACATGAGTCCAGAAAATGGATGAGTTGAGTTGTTTTATGTAAAGTGTAATGTTTTCTATCCATTTGGATGGACAAATCCTATTGCAATTATGATAGCTGTATATATAAGGGCTAAGACCCTTTTGGAAAATCCCTTGTGGTTGAAGAAAATTGGTATGAATTGATAGAACCCTAGGCAATAATAAATTGTTACTTTAATAAAGGACTAAACCATGTATATGTAGTTCCTCATGATCAAAGGATTGATGAGAAATGATAAGGTTAGTTTACTTGACCTATAAAGAATGAAACATATAATTGGGATAATCTAGTTAAGCCGAACAAAGAGGAGTCCTTGGGAATGTTGCTAATCCTTGTAAACAGGTAAGATGATATCAACATATGAGCCATTTTGCGAGCTTAGGGCAATACAAAATGTGTATTGACATGAGGGAATGTCTATGCATATGAATGTGAGAGACAAGCAACTGGAACACTTATGCACAATGGGCATGAGTAAAATTCTTGGTGCACAAGATATGTTGTAATGCAAATGGAAAATATAGAACATTCATAAAGACTTATTATAGTCTGTTAATTATATGTAAAAGTACCAATGATAATGATTGCATATTATCTTATGAGGATAAGGTAGACTGGTTAATGAAATACTAATAAAGGAAGTGTTGGAGCACTTCTGAATGACCAATGGGTCATATTTACATCTAGATGTGGATGACATCCATACAAGAATGGATGGGTATGTCCATATAGCAATGAAAAATGGAATCCAGAAAAAATATTTCCTTGATAAGGGTCTATTGACCAAGAATGGCTGAAACATGAAAGAAGGATAGATTTTGTGCATTTTGTTGCTCTAGGTAATGATTTAATTACCTACTTGCATTTTCTGAATTTTAGAAATCTTTGTAACATAAGGGAAAGAGTGGTTTCTTGCTGGTTGTTACCATGAAAAGAGGGAAACATAGTTATGAATATGCCTGTGAGAATGGTCATGTAAATGACTATAATTCCTCACTAAAAAACACTGATATTAAGGATGAAATGTCGATGAGTATGGATGAAATAGAAAAAGGTGAAAGCAATGAACTTGCTTGCCGAAGTGCATGAGTTAAATGTGTTGCAAGGTTTCCTGGTATGAAGGTTGATATTAAGACCAAATCAAAATGAATGAATAGTATTAAAACGTGCAAGTAATGCACATGCGTGATATGTACATGTACACATGCTTAGTAGGCATGATAACATTGCTTGAATATGTGAGATGAGAGTTAAGACTTGTACTTGCCAGATTTGAGTAAGCCCATGGATCCATGGATGATCCTATGATGGAAGGGGCTGATTTTATCAATGGAATAATGACTTGAGGAAGAGGTGTGTTGGCCCTTGACCAAGTTTTGGAGAACTTGGGTCACATTTGACCGATTTTTGGACTTCAACAGGCTGGTCGAAAGTGGAGCGCAAGGAGAAGCGAAGATCGTGGGATCTTGGCCCCTTCTTAGGGAATTTTTGGGTTTAGGGTTTATGTAATGGGTATGGGATGTCAGCCCATGGGTTTACCCATGTTTAGGCCCTTTTTTAATGCATAAATAGAAAGCTAGGTGATGTAAGTAGAGGAGACCTAAGTGTGTAATGTGGTTGGTGAGATAAGTGTGAACAATTGTTGATGTTTCGTGCATACTGTGTGTTAAGAGCTTGCAGAGCTAAGTGCAAGTGATTGTAAGAGGTTTGTGTGCTAATTGTAAGAAGGCTTTGTGCTTAAACCTAGCTCAGGGAAGGAGGATCTGGCGAGGTGTGTGCAAATCTCTTGTCCTATGCAGAGTGGGGTTTTTGGGCTCTGTGCATGTAAGAAGATTGACAAAAGACAATAAAGAAGAGAAGAGTTGGTGGACATAGCCCCACACTGGGGTGAACCACGTATATCATGTGTTGTGGTTGCTTTGTGCATTATATTTGTTAAGTTATTGATGTGATGTATGCTTAGTGCAATGATATATGTTAGATGCATCTGATATGATATCTTAGTTCTTAGTAATGTGAATGAATGCTATATCTGATCTATTTCTATGTGCTAAGTGTTGGATGTATTAGATCTTGTTGAATACTACGTTGTTTTGTAATTAGGGTTTGAATCTGTGATGTAAATAAGGGTTAAATGCTAATGAATGTTAACTGCTAAGTGCTCTATTAAGGTATGGTAATCACAGATTTGTGTCCTAGCTAGGTTGCATACATCTAAGTCTTGCAACCCCCCTTGCCTCTACCTTAGGTGAGACTTCATCTTCTTCGCAGGTGTTGCCAAAAGGGCCAATAGTTAGGGTTTTGTTGGTGTATTGATGAAGTGTTGAACCCTGGGTTTTCCCCTGTGCCAACAAATAGTTTTGTTGTCGGAACCTAAAACTATGATTGCTGGGAACTAAAGAAAAGAGAAAGCTCTGTTGTTATAACCCTAATTTGCACCAGATATGATTACCTGACATCAGGCCATCTCAGGTTCCTTCTTTGCCAAAACACTACTGAACAACTCTTCTTAAAAACCCCCTTTATAAAGGCCCATGCGCCCCGCTCCATTACTGCACACATGTACACGCTAGCTGCCCCAATACAACCCGCGTGTACCTACAAAGCAGGGAAAAAGGAAAGTTGCTGACGAAACACACAACTTTGGGCAAGTTAACCAAACCTTTCGACAATGCATGGACGGTCATTCGACCAAATACCTAGCTCCTCCTAGCCTATAAAAGAAGGGGCAAGGGTCCCATTTGAAAGGGAGGAAAAAGATAGTAAAGAAACTCTACCCGAATTCGTATTCCCCTTTGCCCAAGATTTTGCAACCATTTTGTGATTTCAACGAAGAAGAGAAGCAAGTGTGTTAGCAGTTGGTGCACAGTAAAAGAGGAGCCCAGGACCAGATTCATGGAGTAGTGGCCGTCTTAATCATTGTAAGTTTCTTTAGTGAAGTTAATAATAAAGAAGTACTTTTCCTCTCCCACCATATGAGATTTTCATTGTTCATTGCGTACATGTTGATTAAATCTCTAACCCATTAATCTGTAGATCAAATGCATGCAGAGTTCTTTGTTTGTATTTTGTGAATGAAGGTCAGCCTTGGGAGGAGAGTTGCAGTCAAAGAGCGACCAAGCGTGAAGAGGGATCGATATCAAATGCTGGAAATAAGGTATGTTCACTTGATCTTCTTAACTGTGTATTTTCTTAAGAATAATGGGGATTAGGTCCGGGATGATGGTAAAAAGTAGGAATCTTTAGGTCTTTTCTGCACGCATGATAAAAACCTAAGTTCTAGTCCATAGGGGGATTTCCCACTCACAACATAATTGGCAACCATAATGGGGAGTCTCTAGGGTTCTTTGGGGATTTTTTATTGGGTATTTTGAAATTGGTTTTACTGCCTTTTTTGAGTTTCTTCAAGAAGTCTGAGTGTTCAGGGGTTCTGGTTCTCAATACCAGTCTTCCCTGCTCTGCTTACCAGACTATTTATTTTATGTTTTTGAGAGTCTTAAGAGGCATACACGTCCTATAGTGGGACATCACGCGTATGCACGCGCCCTGCCTTTAGTCAGCCTGCGTATGTACGCTTGCTGATGAAGTGTTAGCTGTGTGTCTGAGAACCTAGGAAATCCTTCTCAGGAAGAGGCAATCATCCTCTCCCCTGCAGAAGTGATCCTTCTTTGGGATATTCTAGTTCCTTCTAGGTCTCTGAATAAATAGTCCATAGTCAGGTAAAAACCTCAGCATTATCTTTGTTTTGCTAAAGTTTTCTTGCCTCTTCTTTGTCAAAGTAAGTTTTTGCACCTTTAAGGGGTTTTGGTTTTCAATACCAGTACTCCCTGCCTAATCTTAGCTGCTTGTCTTCCTTTTTTGAGGAAAAATAGAGGCACACATGGCCTGTAGTGGGCCTGAATGCATGAATATGCACCTTGCCCTTGGACATGCCGCATGCATATGCTCGCTGTTGAAGTGACAGTCGCGTGTCTGTCTAATTTTTTTTTTGAAGAGGCAGTCATCCTCTTTCCTGTCAAGAGTCATTTTTTCAGGGATTTTCTTGTCTGATTATAGTCTTTGTCATAGCAGTTTTAGCCTAGGTTGGACTCAAGCATAGCTTGCTTTTTCATTAAAAGATTTCTCCTGTTTCTTAGCTTTTTTAACTTATTTTTAGCTTGAATCGTGCATTCATCAGTTTCTTTTAGAATCTTTTGTTATTTATGATTTGATTGGAAGAAAATATATATATAAAAAAACTTAGTTTGTTAGATCTCTTTCTTTCCTGGCATTTTCTTTGCATTGTTATTTGAAAAAGAAAAAGAAATTAACATAGCGTTGTGTTTTCTTCTAATTTTAAAAACATTTCAAAAAGAAAAAATAAGAAATATAATCATTCTTTGCCAGTGTTCATATAAGTTTCATCATTTTTTTGCAAGAGTACTAACAACATTAGTTGCACTACCGTACCCTTTTTGAGTAAATCAAGCCAGTAAAAAGAACGCCAATTAAAATTTACTAGACTTTATGTTTGTAGGGTCCATCAACTATATTAGGCTACAGCCTTGATTTAGGTTGGAGAGGAAACTCTTCAAGGCTATAAAACAAACATACGATTCTGTGCTAAGGAGTGTAGAATTCCAGTAACGTGGAAATTATCTGGGACCCCCCTCTAACATAAGGGATAAACATGAGGTCACGTGCAGAAAGGTAGTAGAGATAACCCCTCCAAAGCTGGACCAAGCGTAGTGGGGAACACATATAGAGGACTTGTCTTGGGATCCCGTTGATCACATTTTCCATGGGGCTTCGTGGGTCTCGAATCCATTCGAGGTCCTCATTAGTCTTCTAGAACACTTTCTTTCGATACCCTTGATAGGTTTCAGGCTTAATACCCTTCTCATTGCGGTCCACCCGACTGTCAAATGTACCCGCCTAGTGATTGTTCACGAGCTGGAAACCTAGTTGCCTTTATTTTAGGGACTTACACAGGTGACCGTGGGGGTATACTGCAGTACCTAGGGAAGACATCGGGCCATGCTTTGCAGAGTATACCCGAAGGGTGCTTTCGTATTCGAGTTGCACTTGCACCGGTAAGTTTCTCTAGTGTTGGTTGGTGTAATTGTTCTTCCAATTAGTTAGCCGTTTGCTTGATTTTCCTTTAGGAGTTTTTCTAGTGTGTGCTCTATGCTCCCTAGTTTTCCATAGTGAGTTATTTAGTCATGGCTTTGGGTCTTTGACCTAGGGTGGTAGACCGCCCACTCCACTGGTTGAGAGGACTTTTCAGTCTTCTGCTTAGAAACGTGGAGTCGTATCTTTATAGGTGTTGTTTTGATAACACTGGTTCTTCAGAGTCAATGTGTGAGGCTTTTATGGATTTGAACGATCCCACAAGGGGAGAACCTCTGCATAAGATCTTCATGGCTAAAGTTCCTGACAATAACAACCAAGGAACCCCTTCGCAAGGGGATTCTTGTGCTTTTCCTTTCTTCGGAAACATTGGTGTCCCTTTGATGGCCACTTTGTACATTCCTCGGTTGAATGTGGGACTACCGGTTTGGTTGGGTACCATTCGAAATGTCCCGAATGCTCTTGACGCTTCTTAGTTAAGCACCTTAAGTCATGGGCATCCTGTTGATGTTCCTTCATCAACAAAGTCTTCTCCTCCCCCTTCTCCTGCATCTGGTGAAAGTACAGTTACTAGTAACCAGAAGTCTAAATGAAATAGAAAGATGAAGAATAGGAAGAAGAAATCACCAACCTCTGCGAGTCATGTTGGAGATAGGTCGACAACCTATGCAAGTCACGTTGAAGACCAACACCCAACCTTTGTTAGTTATGCTGGGGGAAATCACCCACCCTTTGTAAGTCATGCTGGGGTAAATA